>JANHFO010003972.1:1236-11619 GCA_032468095.1 Pareas carinatus
GAGAAAACACGCAACGGGACACAAATACCCTGACTGGATATATTGCGATGCTTATTAAAAAGAAGCGTACGTGTTGATTTGGCTTTCTAACTAACGTATATTGTATATGTTGTATTATATTTTCTTTATGATACTATATTTTATAGGCATACATGATACCTTGTAATGTACTAATATAATTTATATATATTTAATATTAAGTACTTGTCTGTTAAAAAAAAAGCCAGCATCTTACTGGAACATAACTAGTGAAAAGTGAATCAATACATTTGATTCTGACATAGCCAGATAATTTGCCCTACAAATTAACTGACTTTGCCTAAGGATTATGCTATTAGCAGTACTGCATGGTCCCTGCGCTTATTGAAACCTTTTATTTGTTTATTGGTTATTTGTTTAAAACCATTTATAATCTGCCTGTCCACAGAGAGGGCATTTACATAGCCCATATGCAAAAGGACAATCAAACAAAACCATCACAACAAACATTAAACGGCTCATATCCAGAGAAGGAAAAACTGAAGTCCCAAGAAAAAGTTGAGGGAAAAGAAAGAATATAGGAGGCTTTTGAAAGACGCTCTTACAAAATTAGAAACAAAATAGAAAAATAAACCTCTATTGCTACACAAACTACACACCATGCTGTTGTTCTAACATTAAATCTCTCGAGTCCTTTTGTTTTCCTTAGAGGTTGCTAACATTTGGATGAGGGATGACAAAAAGTTAAGAATATTGCTATTTGCCCCATTTACTCTTTTGCAGTAATGGGGCCTTTCCCTATTTGTACTTAACCATCCTTCAAATGTGCCACAGTCATTTCTATTCTCTGAGAGCTCATGGCAGTTCATAGAGGGTGTCGCTTCTAGTGTTATGGCCACAATCTTTTCCTTTATTTATTTATTTGTATCCCGCTTTTGTTACTTTTACAAACAACCCAAGTGAAGATAGCCAATAAATCTTCCGTTTCCTGTTTTCCTCATAACAACCACCCTGTGAGGTGGGTTGAACTGAGAGAGAGGACTGACCAAAAGTCACCTAGCAGCTTTCTTGGCTGAGGCAGGACTTGAACTCAGGGTCTCCTGTTTTCTTGCCTGGTGTCTTAATCACTAGACCAAACTGGCTATACATAAAAACTGTAAAGTAGGTTAGGCTGAAAAATGAATTCTGCAGGCAAATATGGACCCGGTTTCAAGCCTCTTTTGTCCAAAACCAACCCTTTGAGACACTCTCCTACAGTGGATCTCTATATTGTTGTGGTTTCTATTAGAGGTAGTTCTTGACTTACAACTGTTGGGTTCGCGCAGTGAAGGAATACGCAGGAGCCCTCGGGTTTCAGAAAGATGTTTATTGCAAGCAAGTAGAATGAAACAGTCTCAGCAACAAGCTACAGTAAGGACAATAACAATGGGCTTCAACCAATCAAGGGCGGCTTGACTCGTCGCCGGGCTGTCTATTACTAGGGAAGATTCCCTGATTGCAGCCTGCTGATCATTTATTTTGTCAGACTTCAGGGCCTGGCCGGCAGGTCAGCCTCTGCAGATCCTACAGCCCTCCCCATATAGATTGAACTAAACAATGAACAAATATAACTTTTAAGGTAGGCCGGCTTCCGACTCTGTCAGCCTGATTTCCGTGGCTCGACAGCCATGGGGCTACCCTCAGGGTTGTCTTCCGCTGAAGTTACACGGGAATGGTCCGATCCAACAATCGAGTCATCTCGGGAACTGGCCTCCAGTTCGATGCCTGAGACCTCAGCAGTTGCCCACCACTGGAAGGGTCCCAATTCAGGCAACTCGATAACTTCATCGGGGCCATCTACTCCTGAGGAGGAACAAGGTTATTTGTTAGATAGATCGGCTGAGCGAGCGGCGGTGCTGTCAAGGGGCACGCTGCGTATCTGGTCTATGTGGCGGTGCCACAATCGGCCGTCCGCTAGTTTGATCACATAGGAGCAAGACCCCATAAACTTGTTAATCATTCCAGAGACCCATGGTGAGCCTTGGCCGTAATTCTTTGCCCATACTGCATCACCCAGCTTGTAACTCCTCGGGGACTGACTGGATGACTGCCAAGCCCCTGGAGCATAATCGGGATGTAGACGGTTCAATACTGACCTCAGTTTTCTGCCAAAGAGCAGCTCTGCCAGGCTTTTGCCCATGCTCTTGCAGGGAGTTATATGTTGCCACCTAAGGAATGATTCTACTCTATTTCTCCACTGACCAAGGCCAAGCCGGCAAAGGGCTTCCTTTAGCGTGCGCACAATCCATTCAGCAAGGCCATTTGAATTCGGATGATTCGGAGCTGTTAACATATGTCGAATTCCGCGGGCGGCCAAAAATTCTTCAAATTGTCTGGCGGTTAGCTGTGAACCATTATCAGACACAATTACATCAGGGAGATCATGTGTGACAAAAAGTGTCTCCAGATATCGAATTAAGGTTGGGGCGTCTACAACAATTAAAAACATGTGGCCATGGAATGGGCCAGCAAAATCACATGCAGTCTGGACCAAGGACCTCTGGGCCGTTCCCATGTTTGAGGGGGAATCCTAGGTGGTGCTGGCCTGGACTGCTGGCAGGCTGCACAGCAAGCCACCAGCTGCTCAATGTCTTTATCAAGTGCCGGCCACCAAATGAAACTCCTAGCCAGTGCCTTCATTCTCACTACGCCGGGATGGCATTCGTGCAAGGTGGCTAAAATTCGCTGTCTTAATTTAACAGGGACCACCACTCTGTCACCCTATAATAGGTAATTTTCTTGTACCGCTAATTCCTCCCTGCGCATCGCAAAGGGAGAGAATTCACCGGCCAGTTTACCCACTGGCCATCCCCGCCACACCCAGTTGAGAACTTTACCCAGAACGGGGTCAGAGGGGGAAAACCTGGCCACCTCCTTAGACGTAATCAAGGAGGAATTCAGGCAGTCCACAAGCAGGTCCGGCTCTGCCAAATCTGAACCACAGGCCACAGTGGGCAAGGGACATTGACTGAAGGCATCCGCATTCCCCACAGCAGAGCTGGGCAATGCAGCAGGGTGTAGGAATAAGTGGCCAAAATGAGGGACCAGTGAGTCATTCATGGGGACAAGGCAGCCGGGGTGGGTCGATCCCCGGCCAAGATACCCAACAGGGGCTTGTGATCTGTGATCAGAGTGAAATGACGGCCATACAAGTATTCGTGGAAACGCCAGACTGAAGCAACTAGAGCCAAAGCCTCTTTATCAATTTGGCTATAGTTCCATTCAGCCGAAGTCAGTGTGCGAGAATAAAAAGCTACGGGAACTTCCTCGCCCGAGGGCAGTGTATGGCTGAGCACTGCCCCAAGACCACAAGGTGAAGCACCACAGGTGAGAGTCACCGGCATAGCGGTGTTGAACTGAATTAAAACCTGTTGACTAGACAGTAATCCCTTCAGTTTATGAAAAGCCTCTGCCTCCTTCTGGCCCCACGACCAAGGGGCGTTTTTGGCTAACAATTTGTGCAAAGGGTCCGCTACTGTGGCTTTATCCTTCAAAAATGAATGATAGAAATTAAGCAATCCGAGGAACGATTGCAATTCCGTCTTTGAGGTTGACACTGGGGCATTCTTGATTGCTCGGACCTTATCCTCTGTAGGATGGATGCCAGCCCCATCTATCCTGTACCCCAGGAACTCTATGGAAGGTACTCCAATAAGGCATTTGTCCTTCCTCAGTTTGAGACCCTTGCTTTGAAACAATTCAAAGACCCCCCTTAACCGCTCACGTAGCTGTGCCAGGGAATTAGCCATGACCAACATATCATCAAAATAAGGTACGACCCCAGGGAGCTGATGGAGCAGTCTTTCCATTACTCCCTGAAAGATCCCTGGGGTCACGCTGATCCCAAATTGGAGCCTTGTCACTTTAAATGCCCCGCAGTAGGTGGCCACCGCCTGGGCTTCAGCCGTGGCGTCGTCTACCGGCAATTGCTGGTAGGCTTGAGTCAAACCAAGCTTGGCAAAAACAGACCCGGCACCTAAAGAGTGGAGTAAGTGTTGTATAACGAGCACCGGATATGCATTTTGCTGCAGCGCTTTGTTTATGGTACACTTATAGTCGGCACAAATATGGATTGAGCCGTCCTTCTTTATTGGTGTCACAATTGGGGTTTCCCACCGGGCGTTTCCAATTGGGACTAAAATGTCCTGGGCAATTAATTTATCTAGGGCTGCGTCTAGTTTCTCTCTTAATGCAAACTGTACCCTGCGGGCTTTCAATCTAATTGGGGCGACCATACGGTCTAAGGAGATTGAAATTGGTGTGCACATGTACTTACCTAAGTTCTGAGAAAATACATTTTAATATTCAATGATCAGATCGTGCCCCCAATTTCACACGGTCAAGTGGATGCCCGTGATTCCCAGACTGAGAGCCTCGAACCACTCCAGACTGTCAGCCACAATCGTAGTGGGTAACGAACCCTCGAACCCCTGGAAGGCCACTGGGATGTCCATCAGTCCTAACACCGATAAGCGGTTTCCCTGATAGTCCTGTATGCTTAATCGTTGCGGCCGCAGCTGATGCCTTTTAGCTTCTGGCAGGAGCCTCTTTACAGTGGCCCAGGACAGGATGGTAATGGTTGAGCCAGAGTCGACCTCCATTCGGCACGGTTTCCCATGGACCAGCATCATCAAGTGAATCTGTTTCTTAGACTTGATGCCAGTGCTGCCCACCTTAATTTTGTACGCGTCAGATGCCTCTGCTCCATGCCTTGGTCTCCTTCTTCGCCCGGAACTGGCCTCGGTTGGGTGGGAATGCTTGAGGGGCAGGCTCCGCTGGTTCAGGGGCTCTGCAGACCTTGGCGATATGCCCTCATCTCTCGCAGCGCCTGCAGATGGCCTCGCGGAAATGACATATCGTGCATGGATGCTGGCCACTGCAGCTGGGGCACCGTCTTTTATAGCTCCGCTGGACCTTTGGACGTTTGTTACACCGCAACGGGTCATCATTGAAGTCCTCTGATGTGGCTGTCATCTCGCTTTGATTCACCCCCGTAGTGGATTTCTCAGCTGCCGGGGTACCCGCCAATTTCTGCAAGGAGTCTGCCGCATTTCGTGGCCATCTCAGCATCCCGGGCTTCGTCAAGGGCTCCTGGCAGGGTCAGTGCTGGGTTAGCCAGGAACCTCCGCTGTAGCCGGAGGTCTTTCATTCCAAAAATGAGCTGGTCCAGCAAACTGTCATCGACACTCGCAAATGCACAGTGAGTGGCAGCTTTGCGCAGTGCGGACGTATATTGATTTATGGATTCGCTCTCGCGTTGCATCCTATGCCTAAATTCGTGCCTCTTGACAAATTTGGATGGCACTGGGGCGTAGTATGCTGTCAGGGCGTTCGATAGATCTTGCCAGGCGATGGCTTCCAGGGTGTTTGGCTCCGCCAGGGTTCGGGCTGTGTCAAATACTTCGTGGCCGCAGTGGCTAAGGAAGATTGCCTTTCGTCTCTCTGCTGTTAGGTTTTGGATGTCATGGGAGAGGATAAAAAAGTCAAACTGAGACATGAAGTTTTCTCATGACTCCTTTGCTGGATCAAACTGAGCTGATGGTGACAGTGTGTCCATGGCTGGACTTCTATTTTTATTTTCCTCCAGTGTCCACCGTCCTTATCCTTCCCCCCAAGCCTCATCACCAATTGTTGGGTTTGCGTAGCGAAGGAATAGGCAGGAGCACTCGGGTTTCAGAAAGATGTTTATTGCAAGCAAGTAGAATGAAACAGTCTCAGCAACAAGCTACAATAACCAGCCCTTCTTAAGGACAATAACAATGGGCTTCAACCAATCAGGGGCGGCTTGACGCGTCGCCGGGCTGTCTATTACAAGGGAAGATTGCTGACCATTTGTTTTGCCAGACTCTGTGGGACCTGGCCAGCAGGTCAGCCTTCACAGATCCTACAACAACCATTCATTTAGTGACAATTCAAAGTTTCAACAGCATTGAAAACAAAATAACTTATAACTGCTCCATGCACATATGACCAGTGCAACATTTCCACAGTGAGCAAAATTTGGGCCCTTGGCAACCGATGTGTTAAATTATGATGGTTGCTTCATTGCAAGGCCCTATGGTTCCACCTTTGCAACTTTTCCACCTTGCTTCTGACAAGCAAATCAACAGGGGAAGTAGACATTTGCTTAATAACTGTGTGATTCAGTTAACAGCTGCAGTGATTTGTTTAACAACCATGGCAAAATAGATCATCAAATCGGCTTAACGACAACTGTCTTGATCAGCAATGGAAATTCTGGTTCCAATTGTGGTTGGGAGTCGAGGTCTACCATCCCTCCAAAACCCCTTTGGCTATCAGCATTCCTGATTTGAAAACTAGAATTTTTGGGTTTCCTCATATTGCCCTAAAAACTGGGATAGAAAAGAGAAAGATTGCAGGGAGGGGAGAAATGACCACCCCCGCTGGGATTTCAGCTAAAAATTAAGAAACCTGCACTTATCCTTTATATTCTTCTCCTGGAAAAAAGAGAATGAATGCCATTTTTTTCCCAACTGAAGGCAAATGGTTAAAAACAAAGAAGCATAGACCTTTTCAGGATTTGGCACCAGTTGAAACAGATTGAGCTACATCCATTTTATCTCTAAATGATGGAAAGTATAAGCAAAACAAGGATTTCTCCCAACAATAAAAATTCCTTCCTTGAAATAAGTACATGATTTATTATTTTCGGCTACATACAGAGAAGGATTGTGCTGAGTGGAAGTTTTGTGACTGCCTGCTTGGAGAAATTCAGGTGCAGTTGTTCCCATTTATCCTCATCTGGGCCTACATGTGGTGTTCACCCTCGGCTGTAAATCAGCGGCTGTAGCCAATACCTCAAATTCTGCTCGTGGTGTTTATAACTCTTACACTTTCAACAAAACAGCAATTTGATCATAAACCAGAAATAGATAGTGACAGAGGAATACGATGTATTTTACGCACACACCAAGTACAATCTGTCTCAGATACAACTGAAGAGCTTTCTTCTCCTACGTTTTTCGGTTTACAGTCCTCTAAAGAGATTAGTGGACACAACTTGATTTTTTTTCTTTAAAGCTACATGTCTATAAACTATTTAAAGATATAGACTATTAGCTTAATCCAAGAACTTGATCGATGAGAGGGATACACATGCACTTATTTTTAACAAATGAAACGTTTCAGAAGAAAAAGAATTTAGCATGAAGTTAAAGTGAAAAAGATAGTAGAGAAGTTTTCAAACCCTAGCTATTCTTGTTGTATTTATATGTCTTTAGAGCAATTTGGAAGGGAAAGGATTCAAAGTCATTTCCTATAATTCTTCCAGTTGCCATTTTCCAAGAATACTAATCTATTTTTCACAAACCCTGTTTAAAAAAACCCAACATACATAACACATAGCAAATTGTTTTGCCTTTCGGATTCATTCCCTCTCTCTCTCTCTCTCTCTCTCTCTCTCTCTCTCTCTCTCTCTCTCTCTCTCCTGCCTTCAAGTCATTCTTCATGCATGGGAACTACTTGGGCAAGTGCATGCAGTTTTCTTGACAAGATTTTTGGAGTGGTTTACCATTGCCTGCTTCCAAGGTCACCCAGCGGATTCCATGCCTGAGGCAGGATTAGAATTCGTAATCTCCCAGTTTTCGCCTGATGTGATACCACTACACCACACTGGCACCCGTCTTTCAGAAAAAGGTGTAGGCCATACTCAGTTTTGTGAAAAATCAAAATGCAAGCTAAAACATTAAAAAATAATCACGTAGCACTGTGTATTTTTTTAAAAATATGATTCAGCTAAAATTTTGGAAGTGTTCTGGTTAGGATTTTCACATGCAGCTCTAGGGCATTACTTCAGAAGCTTTGATTTGTACATTATATTAGTTAATGAGCCAGCTTTTCACTGTTGACACAGGAACTTGTTGATGTTGCTCCCTTATGTCGAAGGACAACAATCCAGAATGGAATTTAAAGCAACCGTTTTAAGACAAGCCATGGCCTACCTGTGAGAAGTCTTCCTTTCATATTCTTTAACTGGCAGGGATCTCCATGCCCATGTCATCATATCTCTCTGGGATGAGAAAGCACCTAAAGCACTTTTTAATTTTTCTATCTGTGGCCTAGACAGGAATGTTAAAGGAAACCTCCTGGAAGAAGCCCGTGGCAAGCCCATGAAGTTACCTGAAGTCAAACTCAAACCAAGAAACAGTTTTCTGAAAAAATAATAATACTCAAAATGCTTTTGAAATCATGAAACTGAAACCATGTTAAATTACAGGTGGGATGAAGATGCACCCAGTCATCATTTTTAAGTATGTTTTACTGTGGGGTCAAGAAGAAACATGAAAGAAGATAATTGAGAGGAGGCCTCAATGAAGCTGACTCCCTCTAGTACTGCAGGACCTTTCCCCACATCCTTGGCTATATCAATGTTAGAATACTGTTCTTCTCTTAAGCCATATATGTCAAACAGGCGGTTCATGGGCCAGATAAGGCCCACAAATTGCCTGTATCTGACCTGTGGGCCGGACATGGCGGTGAACAATGTGCTCCCTGGAAGTGGGGGCGACGGCACGAGTAATTGGTCTTGGGCCATGGGGGGGGCTTTGGCAGTCATGGGGGATTAGCAGGGGCCATGGCGGGTAGCTACAGTAGGTTCCGTGGTGGGTCCATGGGGGTGTCCCTGGGGATTATGAGGGGCATGGGGGTCGGTGTGGCTTTCCAGGGAGTCACAGTGGGGAGGGGGCAGGGTGGGCCATGGCAGCTGCAGTGGCAGTGGCAGTGGCACTGGCACCCAATGACAGTGGGTTTGGCTCCCCTGTCTTAAGCCAACAGCCTCCAATGTCAACTACAAGGTGTGTAAACTTTGTTACACTTTTCTGCCTGTTATGTCATAGGTGAAGTCAGGTGATTTTAATTTTTAATTTTTATGCATTACAAATAAGCCTCATGATTGTACAATTTCTTCATCCAAGCAAGGAAGAACCATCAGTTCTCCTGGATTGCCAGCAAAAAGCTTCTTCATTCCTGTTCCGCAAATCGTTTTGGAGTTACCTTTCGCCTCGTATCCCTTTCACCACAGCACAGGATTCTGAAATAAATTCCTTCCCCGTCTGGAAGGAATCATCCGGCGTTCTCATTTAATCTGTTGGGATAGATCAGGGCCTGATTGTTTCTTTCCTCTGTTTTATTGCATGTGGGAATATTCGTCCAATTGGGAATGGAGGAACATCAGATCTCTTTCACTCACTCAAAGAGTGCCAAGGAACGTAGCTCCTAATAGGCTTGCCTTATGAAGAGAAATGGAGCTGGTTTCCCATGGATGTGTCTAAGATCCACACAGAGGAGAAGCTTTCCCTGCTATCTCTGCCTAAAGTCACAGCCTTATGCTCACATGCGTAAACTCGGGACTCAACCACACTCATTCTTCAGTGAAACAAGCCCACAGCAGGACACTTGAACCAAAGAGAGCAGTGAGAAGAATCCAAGATCTGTTTTTCTCAATGACATCCTCCTGCTCTGAAACAGCTCTTTGCAAGACCCCAGCTTGCTTAATATAACATAAGTAATGTTATGTATAGCAGAATAACACAGTTGGGCGGAAGCTTCGAGGTCTTCTAGTCCAGAGGTTGCCGATCCATGGTCCACGGGGAAATTTGAGTAGTCCGCAAGTCGGGCACATCCAATAAGACGCGCCTGGTTCCTGTCTCTGCCTGACCTACACTATATTAAGTGTAGACGTAAGCAGCGGCAGCGTTTCTTTACCCTTGTGGCTTCGTGACGGCAGGCGGTAGTGATGGTAGGCAAGCGATTGGCAGTGCAACAGCGGGCAAGTGAGTGGCGGCAATTTTCTCTGTGTGTGTGTGTGTCTTTTTCTCATTCTCTCTCTCTCTCATTCTCTCTTTCTTTCTCTCTCTCTGTCTGTCTCTCTCTCTCTCTTTCTCTGTGTGTGCGTCTCTGTCTCTCTGCCTCTCATTCTCTCTCTCTTTCTCTCATTTTCTGTGTGTATGTGTGTGTGAGAGTGTGGTTATCTGTCTGTCTGTCTGTCTCTTTCTCATTCTCTCTTTCTTTCTCTCTCTCTCTTTCTCTCTTTTTCTGTGTGTGTGTGTGTGTCTCTGTCTCTTTGCCTCTCATTCTCTCTCTCTTTCTCATTCTGTGTGTGTGTGTTTCTGTATCTTTCTCATTCCCTTTCTCTCTCATTCTCTCTTTCTTTCTCTCTCTCTCTCTATGTGTGTCTCTCTGCCTCTCATACTTTCTCTCTCTTTCACTCATTCTGTGTGTGTGTGTGTGTCTTTCTCATTCTCTCTCTGTCTGTCTGTCTGTCTGTCTCTGCAATGAAGTAATATAGATATAGCTTGTAATGATAAAATGTTCCTATCTTGTTGCTTCATTGAGTCATAAACTGTA
>JANHFO010003972.1:69947-77447 GCA_032468095.1 Pareas carinatus
CCACGCACCCCCTTCCTTGAGACAGGTGGACTCGCCCGCTGCGCCTCCCTCCTCGCCGCGGCCGCGTCTTCCTCGAAAGCTCGCGCGGGGCGAAAGCGGCGCTCCGGGCTGGCGGGGGGAGCGAGGAATTGCCCATTGCTCGCTTGATATTTGTCTCTTCTGGGTCGGAGTGCAAGTGGCACCAATGTGTTGCCTCGGCCAACAATTGTACTGTACGCATCATCTCTTGGTCTCTCTGTCTCTCTCATTCTCCCTCCCCCCCTCTCTCTGTCTCTCTCCTTCCCTCTTCTCTCCCCTCCTCTCTCCCTCCCCATTCACTCACTCACTCCCTTCCCCTCTCTCTCCCTTACACACACAGGGTTTTTTATTTCGCTAATTCAAAACCGAGGCTGTGTGATCCGGTGGCAAGTCCCAAGCAGACTGAGAAGTGGCTCCAACATCCTTTGACCTGCCAGGGCTCCACAGCCCGACCCGGGGCAGTTTGGGCTTTGAGATTGAAGAAGCAAAGCAAACACGGATACATCTGCCGAGTCCTCTCCACCGTTGCACCCGGAGCTCCTGCCAGACTTGGGGCCTGCTACATAACCGGGACCCCCTTTCCGCAGAACAGGGGCGGAGCCGTTGCTGAAGGTTCTCCATCACGGCCCTCTAAAACTTTTCAAGCGCGGTGATTGGCTGAGGGGCTGCGCGAGGAGTAGCTCTTACCCTTCCAGCACGATTTCTAACCAATCCAAGCGGATTAGCTTGGACGCGAAAATCGCTGCCTGACTCGCGGGGTGAATTTTTGTAAGCATCGTGTTAAGAGGCTGCAGAATAGGAGATCGAGGTGCATTTCCCCCAAACCGCCCCTTCCCCCCTCGCAATACACACGCAGACATTGTCCTATCCCATATGTATTCATTGGGATATAAATATCTGCTAATAGATTTCTCAAAGGAGGGGAGAGTAGAGCTTTGCAAAATATCAGTAATATGAGGGCATCCAACCCCAAACGATAATTTTGGCTTTTGATTTTAAATATCTTTTAGAAAAGTTGTACAGTGCTGTACAGCAATTATACCCGATTCGAACCGTGGTTCTAATTCTAGTCAACCGCGCGCCAATGCAGTGAAATAATAATAATAAAAGAATTAAAACCAAATATTCCTGCTTCTTTTGTTTCGTTTGTGCGTTGATTTTACTTTGGGGATGTTGGGACCCTTTGGAATTCCTCCCAGTCCCCCCCAGACTGAATGTGGACGGTTAGTTAAGGGGGCATATTATTTAATGTTCAACAGTCCTTGTTAAGCCTGAGCCGGAGTGGGAAGGTGGGCGCTCACTCGAAATCCATTTCCCCCCAGGTCCTTCGGAATCCAGGTCGTCCAACGCATTTGAGGGGAAGGATTTAAATCCTGGGGAGCGAGATAAAAGAGGACTGGGAATCAGCCTTGGAAGAGAAAAGGGCAGAAATTCCAGAAGGCGATGGGGAGATATTTTTTTTCCCTAACGAAAGACGCTCCCAACAATTCGTAACGCGGAGAATATTAAACTTTTGGGAGCAGAATTCCTAGAAATGATTCTAATGAAACGAGTCACTTTTTTTTTTACGAAGAAAAGCCTGACTAAGAAGCTGCTTATTTTGCAAATGGAAATGACCTTTTATTTTTAACATAACATTTTAAGAAAATGCAACAAATAAGCGAGTCATTGGACCCCCGATAGTACTAAATGAGTATATACCGATCCTGCAAACACAAACATCTCATTTGACCCGAAAGGGTGGAATCTTCTGAAAGATCAACCCGAGAGAAGTGGGCCCTGGAAGGGCCCAGGTTCAACTGAGGGGGGGGGAGTGAGAGACAGACACACAGAGTGTGGTCAGGTGGCACAACGCCAGAATTCCAGGTCTGCCGGCAAAGGCTGACTTGCTTTCCCCGGCAGTCTCTCCTCCTAAGGAAACGGGGAAGGAGGCTTCCCCGGCTTGGCTATCGCAAGCCACGGGCTTTTTGAGCCAGGCTGTTCTCGCCTCTTTTGCTGGGAATGGGACGAGTTCTGCCTCCTCCTCTGCGACACACACACACACACACCCGTATTTGACAACATCTCCCCACCGGTCCGGGTCGGCCTTTCCGTGGGCGCCACGTCCCCTGCCTGGAGAGCCTATTGTAACTCAACACCTGACGAGAACCGGTCCCATCGCTCGGGGCAGAAAAGGTTTAGTCAAGCACATAATGGGATCCCAGCAGAAGGCCTTTCAGAAGCGGGGCCCAGGGTAAACTTCGCCACATGAACTCCGTTTCCAGGGCTGTTAAGCTTTTAATTGGGAAAGGGAAAGCGGCGTAATCAGAGAGGAGGCAATTTCAAGGTGACTCGGACGCGGTCGCCGTTTGCGCCCCCGGAGAATAGCTTGAAAAGGGGATGAATGGGCCAAACATATGGTCCCAATCAGGTCGAGCGGCGGGGCGGGGCTCCCTGCCTTTGGGGGTGAGGGGAGACGGGGTGAGGGGTGGGCTCCAGCTCGTTTTCTACGAAAGCCAACCCGCAGAGGCGGCCGAAGTCCGCCGGAGCCGCCATCTCCTCGGAGAGAAGGAGAGAGGGAGAGAGAAAGACGCCTTGATGAGGAAGGGGCAAGGGAATCTTTGAACCCGAGGCCTCGAATCGGCAAACCAGCGACCCTTCCCCTGGTTTGGTTCACAGAGAGGGTGTGTAGAGGGTTTCCAGAACCGCTTCTGCACCGTGCGGTTCGCGTGTTAATAGGAAGGCAAACCTAGCATTCCGGAAAAGAGCCGACTAGGATCCAAAGTGATGGGTTATTTGGGTTTGAGTTCACCAGGGTGTCTCAGGAATCTAGGATAGGAAGTAAAAACCATCCCGGAGGAACGGAAGGGCAAACTATGTCGAGAACAGGCGGAGAAACATATATCATTATCACTAGCGTTATTAAAAGTATGCAGCTGTTCAGGGCTATTAATTCGATTCCAGTGAACCTCCACATTTTAATATATTGGAACGCTGGTCTGGAGAGAGGAAGGACTTCGGCAAAACTTCCTGTCTGGGAGTCCCACTCAGCTGGCGGCTTCCAAAACACAACAAGGCCGCCTTGCTGTTCGCCAAAGTTGCCGACAGTCTGATCCAAAGACAAGGACACCCAGGACCATGGCATCCAGAATACAAAAGCATCCTCCATCCACCCCCCACCCATTGTCATTTGTCGTTGTAAGTCACTTGAGGATTCTGGCAGGACAGGAGGATCCTATGCCTTTCGAATGAATGAATGCGACGAGCTCCCGTCAGCTCTGCATTAAACCTTGGCCCTTAACTATAACGCTCCATCGGAAGCCATCAAGGAAATTTAAAAAAGTTTCCAAATCAGCGAAAAAAAGCAGAAAGGATTTTTAGAACAGGCACCCTAGCGCGATCCTCAAAAATACCTCGGAGCAAATGGCAGATGGGCCCTGGGCTTAAGACCAGTGGGATCGATCCAGCTGTTTCCGACTCACTAAAAATAGTGAACAAAGCGAACAAAGGTCAGCCTTAAGTAAAAGAAATGGCTTCTGTCTTTAGGCTAATACCGTACTTTACTGAGGCGATCAAAAAAAAAACCCACCTGTGCCTTCGAAGCGCCTGAGAACGAAGGAAAGTAGAAATTCTGGCTTCTCTTTAAAAGAAAGTAAAAATCCGCCTCTTTCCCCTTCCTCCATCACTGAAATGGTCTGAAATCTATGTTCACTCCAAAACCTGCGCTGGAGCGCAGGTCAAACATTTCTCCTCCGATCCCTTCCTCCTCAAAAAGCAGGGGGAAAGTAGGGGGCATTCAAAGTAGTAAAAATGAAGCATGAAGGTAATGGGGCTCCTCTGAATTTGAGAGGAAAACATTATGATCTGAGGGTGTCAGAATGGTTTGAACGAAAGAGATCAAGGGAACATGGGAAGAAAACTCAGTGGGATCTCCTAAGAAACGGCTCTAGATAGAAGACAGCTTGCTAGATATTGGAGGAACCCAGAAACCCAATGTTGGAAGCTGATGCCAAAGTCTTAATGATATATATCGACTATTGGTTCTGAAAAAGGGTTCAACCGGGAAGGTGAGATCCTTCTGATAAAACCTGAAGGTGAAGCCAAGGCAGGAAAGGCTTTTTCCAGTGGCAACTTCCTACCAGTTCGGGAAGAGGAAGAGGAAGAGAGATTCCAAACACTCAGCCGGAGCTCTGATCGTTCCCGGGGAGGGGCAAGGGACGAGAAGCCCGCAGCCCCATTCGCGCCCTTGCATTTCAAGGTAAAGGCTTCTGCTCGCCGCCTTGTTCAACTCCCCTCCGCCCCACTCCCCAGCAGAGCTGGCACAATGGGGCGAAAGGACGAAGCCCAGCTGCACGAGAAGCAGCCGCGAAAACCTCGAGAAAATGAATAGAATTAATAAAGGTCACCGATCACCAGCCATTCATAAATATTTGGTGACACCGTTCTTGTTCAGGTTCTGCTGCTCTCCGCCCCTTTCTGGAGGGGGCGGGGCCGAGGGGGAAGGCTCCGGAGGCGCGGGGCTGCTGGCATTCGGGTGCGTGAGCGAAGGAGGAGCGGCTGGCCCGTCTCCGAAACTGCCGAGATGCGATCGCGGATCCTATCTTAAGCCGGAGTGGCGGTGGCCGAAAGAGAGAGAAAAAAGGAATATCTATAGGGCCGCCGTCCTCCATCCCGGGGCAATTCCGAATAGGCAGGCCAAAGACCGACAAGGCCTCGATTCTGGAGACGCTCCTGGGTAGATTGCGAGAAGGGCTCTCCACTCGCCGGAACTTTCAGCGGCACCCAATACGATTTGAGGCCCAGTGAGCGCGCTGGGATTTTCAGCCGGCCGGGGAGAACCGGCCTGTGAGGCTAGCCCAGGTTTGCCTCTTGGAGCCGAGCTTGGACAAAGCCCGTAGCAAGCTTCTCCTCTGCCGCGCTTCAGAGGGGAGCCCGGCCCCAAATCTGACTTGGCTTTCCCGCTCTTAAAAACCTTAGAATCCACTCGAGGGATCCGTTTTAGGAACCGAAAGAGGCGCAGGGCAGGATGCCGAGAGGAGGCTCTTTTGCGCGGCCGTCGAGCTTCTTCCAACTCCCAAGTTGACGGGTCTCGGGCGCACTGGCTGCCCAAGTCGGCCCACCTCGCGCCCTTTCCCTTTCCCCGGGCTCCATCTCGGCCCCTCCAGCCCCCCTCCCCTCCACCCCCACACCGCACGCTAAAGAGGCAGCCGAGGCAGGCCTGCCTCTGCTTTCCTGCAGCAGCTGCCTGGCGAAAAAGACGCTGCTGTGGCGGAGGCCTGGTCGCTCACCCGGAGCCGCCTCCATTCCCAGGCGCTCAACGAGACTTGGCTTGAAGCGCCGGCCGGCCTGGGAGGGGGGGGAGCCGTCCGGAGGGGCCGCTTCGGTTGGCGGTCCCAGAGCTCCGACGGTGGGGAAGGGAGGTCCAGTCAGGCACGACTCGTCGCCCTAGGCCGCCGCCTCTGCGCTGCAAGCCTCCCCTGGGGGAGCAAAAGGCCCTTCCCGCGCTGAAGCTTTGTCGGGAGCGGCGGCCGACGGTACGGGCGCCCTCCCGGCTCCCGGAGGCGCTTCTTGGGGAAGGGCGAGGAAGGGTCGTTGTGCGAGGGGCCCCGCAGCTATGCTCGAGTTGGCGAGACGGGGAAAGAAGCGGGCCTGGCTCTCCAGCCCTCGCACGCCCCGCCAGCCGCGGGGCGGCCCTGAGTATGAACGTCCGAGTGCATAACGCCACTCCAGCCGCTCCACACGCCTCGCCCCTTCTCAGCGATCGTGGCCGTACCGACCGGGAACGAGGCCGGTAGGGCGCAGGCGGATTTTCATCTGCAGTCAGGAAAGGAGGCCGTCGGCTAATTCCCTCAGAGCATTTTCTCTCTCACATTATTTCCCACGCGCGCGGGCGCGGAATAAACATTAGCAACGTTTGGCAGTGTGCTTTGTGTGTGTATCTTCTTTGCAAGAGTGTCATTTCCCTGAACTGGAGACAGATCACACTTGGAAGAATTTTCGTCTTTAGTAAACGCAGTCAGAATCAGACCCTAGTTCTGCAATTAGGAATGCGAAGTTAAATGAAAGCAGTAAGACTTAACTCATCTAAGGAGTAAGGCGGCGCTTCCTTCAAAAGCCCTCTTAATGGATTTCTTTTATTTGCAAGGATTGTTTTCCCTGCTAGTTAAAAGCCTGCCTGAATTGGTTCAGATTTCACATGTTTTAGCTTCGCTAAACATATGTCTTTATGTAAAGTACATTTTTGGACCTAGTTCCAAGGGTAAATTGTTGTCTGGTTTTTTTCGGTAGTTCATTCTCACGCTGTTGTAAAGGATTATGCTTTTTCGCCATTCTGTATGCTCTTAAAAAGGTATTGGCTTAGATGCTCTTAAAAAGCACCTGCTTTTTATGTCATTAGGTAGAACCTCTTGCCAAAATTTGTGCCCATGAATGGAGTAAATAGGCAATGATTAATTTCTATAATTAATGTGATTGGGTTCATCGCTGTACAAGTGATTTAGTTTCAGCTGGATAAGATCATAGTGTCACAAGTATATGAATGAAGAAGCAAAAATATAAGGCACTCCTAATAAAACAATGCAACATCTTACTGTATCTGCTATAAGCATGGAACCTATACAGTTTGCATATGACCAAAAGCAATCTTAATACTGCTTTAATGAAAGCAGTGGTGCACAAAAAATGGAAGTCAAGTTGTAAATTAATATTGTGTGTCCATCAAAATAGTCCTATAAAAAGGGTGTATATGGGAATAATGAGTTGCAAATATATTTAAAACCTTGCTTTGTTAGGTTTTCAAAATTCTATTGTCCTTTTAAAACCAGCAAACTGGAAAACAAGACCTAGCACTCCTATACTCATTCTTTGGCATTAGGCTTGTGCTATTGTCAACATTGGTTGTATACACAGAGGGGTGGGGGGGAGACAAATGTGTTAGGAAACTCAAACTCATTTTTATGTCTCTGCTCAGCCTCAATTATGAATATTAATTAGAAACAAAAAATAACATTTGATTAAATTGCCTATATAGTACCAATTCTGCATGACACTAACACCATGATCTAGGCTAATTTAGTACACATTTAATTAACATTGCAACTCTCACTCCTAAGATATATATGCCTTTTCAATCAAGCCTTTAAAAAAGGTTGAAGGAGAAACAATTATTTAACCACAAGAGATGCTGATATAAGCTTCAGCAATTTTCCCAAAAGGTGCCGATGCAAATGTGTTAGGTACGACATGCAAAGATGTAAATTAACATTTCAATCCTACAAATGTACATGGGTCTTTTTCATTGGTTTCAATGAGGGTAAATTGCATTTAGGATTGCATTGATAACATATTTTTTTAAGTGTTCAAGTTATGTTGTGAATATGAGCTGGAGTTACTTCTCGTCTCTTCTAATTATATGCTCATTTTATTTTCCATTTTATTCTGCAGCTTTCCAATATCATAGCAGAATAGGTAGCTCTAGATTTTTAAACTTCCTTGAGTAACATA
>JANHFO010003972.1:195021-206317 GCA_032468095.1 Pareas carinatus
AAATTTTAAATTTGGTTTTAAATTGGTTTTAATATTGGGTTGTCTTAAATTTTTCAGCCACCGTAAATATTTCTTTTAAAATCGTTTTTGTAACTTGCATGTACACCGCCCTGGGTCCCTTTGGGGAGAAGGACGGTATATAAATTTGACAAATAAATAAATAACTGCAGGGCTTCATTTAACAACTGTAGCACAAAAGGTCGTAAAATGACACAAAACTCACTTAACAACTGTCTTGCTTAGCAACAGAAATTGTGGACTCAATTGTGATCGTATCTTTTGTCCCCCCCCAAAAAAAAGACTAGATAAGGTTCAAAAGCTTTGGGGGGAGATGGAGTTATGTGTTTACATAATGAGCACAGAGTAATTTTCCACCTGAGCCCTCCTCCTGACTGGGATAGCTGCTCTCCAACACCATCTAAGCTAAGCAATTATGAGGTCCAACTCTGCTTAGCTTTTTGAGATCAACCAATGTGGGTTTAATGCTGCAACATCAATATCTTAAATTGTGCCCGGTAAGCATCTGGCAACCGGCAAAGATCTCTTAATACAGGCATCACACAATTCCCTACTATTTGCAAGATTTAGTGCTTTGTGGCTGCATTTTGCACCAACTGCAACTTTTGTACATTTTTCAAGTGCAGCAGGCAAAACAGGATGGAACCAAAACACCAGCAATTGTAATCAAATACAGCTGGCTCAGGAGAGTTACAGCTGCACTAACCATAAATTGCGGAAACATGTTTCATGCCTCAGGTGCCCTTGGAGAATTATTCAGTGGGGAGCAAGGATACGCTTAGATTTCCAACCTCCTTCAAATGTTGTCAGTCTACAGGTGCTAGTCTAAGTTATTTGTACTAGTTGCTCTTATTTTTCTGTCTTGTTCCTACACAATACTCAAATGGATTGTCACATTGAGAAGCAAAATTAATGTGCCACAATTATTAATTTTGCAGCTTCCTACAATAAAAGAAGAGAATTTTCTTGAAAACAATAGCAGCGGTGATGTAAGAGAAAAGCTACCACTTAAAATTCTTGTCCCAGTCTTCCTTTTTTCAATGTACAATGAATTGTGAAAAATCTTAATTCAGAAATCTAGAATGTTAAGATGAAAAAATATTCTTAGCATCACTTGAGAAATACTAATATTCATCAAGATAACAACAAAGAGGGGATGAAAATGAACCAAACATTATTTTAACTGTAGAAAATAAGAGCAAACAAGTCTTTTTTTTCTTCATGCATCATGCGCATATGAATTATTAATATTATTATTTAATATCAACAACATATTGTTGTATTTTGAACAGTAACTTTTAACTTCTCTTATCAGTAGCTGAGCTTACTACTCTGGCTAGTACCTCAGCATAATTTAAAGGAACACAAATTCCTTGTTTGTGTCATTATACAATCATTTTGAGTGTGCAAATTAAACCTTTCCATGAGAATACCCAACTAATCTGGCAGATGCATAACTCACAATTTTCAACAAAATAGCCTGCAAACAGAAAAGCTGAAAATATTAAATTCAAAATCCTAGGCTGAAAAGAACAAATCTGATTTTGTTTTTAAAAAATCTGGTTTAAATCAAGAAAATCTGATTTTGTTTTTAAATTTATTTTGTGTCTGTGACAGTCACTGCAGATAATCTCTCAAATAGGCTATATATCTATAGTACCTTTATTCTTTGCAGAAAGAAACCCACAAGTAATATCAAAAGATATCTACTCACCTTGCTTTGTAAAATGACATTGTTAATTAATATACCTACATACTTTTGGAATCCTTACAAACCAAAGGGTGTGTACCACATATTTGCAATTCAGTGTATACTCCCAGGGTTACCATATAATCAGCAAGAAAATACAAAGGGCTATAAGGGAGGAAAAGCAGACTCCCCCCAGAAAAGGTGAACAGAGAATAATTCATTTCCCATCCAGAAATATGAAATTGCAAATTTCATGCAAGCAAAATATCTTAAATTGGGACACTTTCTTTACTAATTGGGAAAACAGAGTTTGGTTAAAATAAAATATTGCACGTAATTTTTATGTTTGAAATGAAGTCAGTAATGTCAGTGCGATTTTTCAATACATGAGATACTTCTAATGGAATTTATGAAGTACGGCAATTTTTACATCCACTATGACCCATTTGTCAGCTTGACACCAGAGGATAGTGAATGGACTTAAAATATAACTGGATATAAAATATAACATGCATTAGATTTTACTACACGTCTCTTATATCTTTGCTTCAGTATTTTTAATGCTAGCTCTTCACCACAAACATTATAAAAGTTTTTTATTTATTCATTCAATTTAGATACGTCCAAGTGACTCTTGATGGTTTACAGATGCAAATAATAAAACCACATAAAAGAAATATAATTAAAAACAGAATTAAAACAGACTGGAAAAAAATATGAGCAGTTAAAAAGGAAAATTAAAAAGTTTTTTAAAAAAGGTAGAGGGAGCACCCTCAAGCCATCAGCCAACCCTAGAGGATATCACGCTTCAACCACCAAATGGACAAAAGACTGGTGGACAACTTCTTCTCTGGGTGCATGATATTCCATAAGGGGGGCAACAACAGAGAAATCTCTTTTCCTAGATCCTGCCAATCAAAATTCTTTAACTGATGGAAACATACCTTTCCCGCCTTTAACCAATGGAGTCTGTAACATGATTTGATGTAATTGGGGCAAGATTGTTCCTTGGGTAACCTGTTCCTGTGCCATGAAGAACTTCAAAGGTGATAACTAACTTCTTGAATTGGACCTGGAACCAGAATCCAATGGAACTCAAGCAACAGAGGTGTTACATGCACAGTCCTTGGAGCGCCCAAGATTGCTTGTGCAGCTTCATTCTGAACCAGCTACATCTTCTCAGATACTCTTCAGGGGTAGCTCCATGTACAGTACAGTATGACTTAGATACTCTTTTAGGAATACTGGCAACATTCTCCTAGATGCTTCTTCATATATTCATAACCTGCTTTCACTTGACCAAAGTTCAGAATATTTTGGCAAGCAATATTGCCAAATCCATATAGCCATCCCATGGAAGAAAGTGGTCATCTGAGGAAGCTCTTCTCTAGATCTCTTCAATAAGCTTTATGGTTAGAAAAGAAGCAACCAATTCACTTCCATCAGTGCTTTGCTTGCGGTCAGTAATTAAATACCACAGAATTAGCTTCAGGGATGTATTTATTGAACAGTCTTTTAAATGTAATACATTGCTTTGTCTGCGTCTTTAAACTAGAGCAGGAATTCAAACTGTATGAAACAGGAATCTCAGGGGAGCAGTTTTTCTGTGATTTTTAGGGACTACAAACTTATATTCTAGAAAAGTTCAAACTATACTTCAGAGATTTGAAAAGCAATTTTATTTTATTTGCTTTATTGTTATGGGAGGAAGGATTTTCTCTGAGGAAACATTGGCTAGAAAGTCATCCATAAAGTAATAAATATACAATATGCATAGTTCAGAAGTCATAAATCCAGAAAAATGTTTATGTTTTATACGGGACAAAGTTTGCTTCTATACATATATTGTATATATCCTTATCTAAATCGGCTTGTAAAAATAGTGAATTAACCTAGGGACTGTTTGATGTGTCAATTGTTGAATTTGTGGAGGAAACGGTCAAGCCATCTGAATAGCACACAAAATGAAGCAAAACTCTGAAGGAGATGGGTAGTTTAGAAATAGGAAATATAAGTAAATAAATAATAAAACTGAATCAGCCAAATATTTGGGACAGTAAATTGTTCAAATGGTGAGTGGCAGTCTTAAGACATAAACATTTGGCCTTCACACAATCTTAAACAGAGACAGATTTCTCTAACATAGTGCTCAAGAGAAACAGCCTGCACGCATTTCCTTTGATACCCACCAGTTTCTCTGTCTTCACTCAGATATGTTTGATATAAACAAATAAGAAAGAACCTACGTGCAGGACTACAAGGCAAAAAGTCAGCTATTAGCATCATCTTCTCTGACAAAGCTGCCTCTGGGACCCGCGTAACCAGATCAACCTGTAAGACTGTCAAGAATAAGGTGGGAGAAAACTAAGTTTCTTCTAAAATAAGGAGTGGGAAACACATAACACTCCAAATGTTGCTGTTGAACAACTTCCATCAACCTCACCAATGATAGTGGAAATATCTGAGATTAAAAATTGCAGTCAAGCAAAAATGTGAAGGGGCCCAACCCCAAATCACACTGCTTTAAATGAACATTCTTTTGAATGTATGATTCTGCTATGATACACATTTAATAGCGCAATGAAAGATTTGAAATCAAAAGCAAAAGTGAATGAAAAGAAGGACTAGGAGTGACATGAAAGAAGTATTCTAATGGGCTGCCATAAAGAGGACAGGGTCAACCTATTCTCCCTAAGGACCTGAAGGCAGAACAAGAAGTAATGGATGGAAACTAATCAAGGAGAGAACCAATCTAGAACTAAGGAGAAATTTCCTGACAGTTAGAACAATTAAGCAGTGGAATTGTTTGCCTTCAGAATTTGTGAGTGCTCCATCATTGCTGATCTTTAAGAAGAAAAAATTGGACCACTATTTCTTTGAAATGCTACAGGGTCTCCTGTTTGAGCAGGAGCTTGGATTACAAGACCTCCAAAGTTCCTTCCAACTCTTGTTATTTTGTTAATTCTGTTAAATTCCAAAAGTTACCAAAACATATAGCCACTGTAACACCAGGTGAGCAACAGTAGAAAGTCCTTTTACTCTTGAGCATTATACTCAAACCCATACCTAAGGGCATACATAGGAACTCACAATTCCCTAACAATAAAAATTAGTATCAGCAAAGGACTGAGGAAAGGATGTATACTGGCTCCCATTTTGTTTAATCTGCATATTAACAATATAGCAATAGCAATAGCACATAAACTAATATATTGCTTCATAGTACTTTACATTATTCTGAGTGGCTTACACAATAAACATATTGACCCCCAAAATCTGGGTCCCCATTTTACCCACCTCGGAAGGATGGAAGGCTAAGTCAACCTCAAGACCCATCAGGATTGAACTCCAGGCTGTGGGCAGAGTTAGCTTGCAATACTGCATTCTAACTACTGCGCCACTTAATATCCCAAAGCCTCTTAATTCTACCAATATGTATACACCTAAAGTAAAACACAAAGGTGTAAACATTCTGCTTTATGCAGATGACATAGCATTGATCTCATACATTCAGGTAGGGATGAGATGACTGCTGCACAAGTTTAGCACATGCTCCACATTCAACTACCCAAGCATCAATATGTCAAAAACCAAGATAGCTGTTTTTGGGAAGAGACGGACCAAGTATAATTGGAGGCTGGATAGGGAACATATAGATCAAGGCAGGTGCTATTGATGCCCAGGACTTGCTTTTACAGAAACAGGTTCTTGGTCACATTTTAAGAGGAGTTCTTTAAAGGGCTATGTAGCCTGTGTCAACACCTTAAGGCAGTTCACCAACCGCAGCTTCATGGATTCTCTAATTCCAATCGTAAAGATACATATATAACCGTCTCCTTATTGCAACAGATACAGTCTACTATTTTGAAATGTATCTTGGGAGGGATAAATCTATGCCAGCCCCAGCAGTAAGGGCAAAGTTGGGCAGACCCCTATACAAAGCCATTTAGTAATTAAAATATTCGATTACTAGCTGAAGTTCCTATCTGTGGACCTAGTTAGATTACCCAAGCTATGTTTCGAAGAGCAATTCTATAACATGCAACCTCAAGCTGTGTTTTGAAGAGAGGTTCCATAACATGCAATCTCACGCTTGGACCGCCCAATTTCAAATGTCATTTCACAATATGGATTTTGCATCCAATTCCCAGTTAAGTCAGATCTAAAAGCCAAGGAAGCTTTCAAGCAGTCATTGATGTGGCTACCCAAGATTATATTGCAGCACTAAAACATGTTAAGTCTTTGAAGTAGGTAGGTCAACACAAATCACTGTGCCAATTAGAAAAATACTTAGCAACTTACATGCCTCAACATCTCAGAATGGCTTTCCTTAGAGATTGATTCAAACAACTGGACTCCATGGTAAGACATGGAAAGTTTTATGGAGTTCCATTTGTGCAGCACCAGCCATTGAAGATTTGGGACATATCCTTTTAGATTGAAAACTGTACTGCGCAGAAAGGGTTGCTTACTTAGATTCTTACTTAAAAACTAAAAAATATTGGGGCACCCTGGCCTCAATTTACTTTTTTCAGGGAAACAAATGAAACATTCTGGTATATAGCAAATTAACTGGCAAAGTGTGTTGCTAAAAAATTAACGCATTACAATGGGAAAAGGTTGTTCTGATATGGCAGTATCTAAATGATACTGCCATATCAGAACAACTGGAGCAATAGTTTGGGTATAAATCTGCTAAGAAGGAAAACCAGTATTTCCAAACTGCTCAGAAAAAACTGGAAGCTAGAAAGGACATTGGTAAGGCACTGCAAGAAATCCTGATTCCTATCCAGTATCATAGTGATTGAAAAGACAGAATGTTATATGCCAGTGGGTGGTAGCTGAAAATTAAAATAAAACTAAACAAAGCCAAACAAGCTAAAAAGACTGGTAACTGGTCAATATTTCTCACCTGGGGGCTATTGTGACTAGCCCTTGATGAGATTCATCTAGTGGGTATATAGCAATCACAAATTATCCCTTGGGGAAATATACTGATAACGAGGAATTTTCTGGGCAATCTCTACAGTTTGAGCAAGAATAACATTAAGGGCCCTAACTAACAACATGTAACATCTAACATACAAGATCGATCAAGGATTTCACACAAGCTGAATTAACCGATAAAATGAAATCCTTGTGGCCATTGCAATTGACTGTGCTGAATCAACAGTTGAGTGAATGAATGAGATCATATTAAGTGGGACAGTTGAAGCCATGAGAGTAAGTTATTTTATCCCATGGATTTGAGAGAACAGAGGGGAAGGAAGGACAGGATGGCTCCTCATTCAATATGAAATTCAAGTGATCACAGGCTGAGCATGTTACATGTGGCAGGCGTTTCAGCAGCATGTCTTGATTCAAATGAAAATTTAACAAAGCAGCGATACTTGGGATTGTAAGAAGAAGAAAACTGCTATTGGGTTCAGGAAATCCTGGAACAGTGAAAAAAATACAAGAAAGTAAGAGAGGAAATTTAACAAACACAAAACATATGAGAAATAACTGAAATGGTCAGTGTGAGCCAGCAGTTCTTCTTTCAAAGAACAGAGATAATATAACAAATTTACATTCTTTCTCTCTCATTCTGAAGTTCCTGGTTTTTTTTTCTACCTTGCCCAAATGGTTCTTTTTTGTCTAAGAGACAGATTATTTCAGCAAATGCCATGCTTCAAGAACAAAATTCAAAACCTCTTTATTTTTTGTTTTCTTTCCCATCTAATATGAGAGACTTCTTGGCCTCTATTTCTGGCCCACTTTAATCTCTTGCTTGTTTTTGTAACGGTCATATTTATTATAATGATCTTTCTCACAGACAAGGTGAAAACAACTCCCACACGCCAAATTCGAAGCACCTTCACTGCACTCATGCACTATTACTAATATAGAAAATAGCAAAATAATGTCATTTTTCTTCATGTAATCTAATAATTTTTAAGAAATTATATAATAAAGGTACATTTCTAAGCTAGTAATATCTGTAATTGACATTCTTGCCAAAATGGACAAGATTCAACTTATTATAATTTTTTTAAAAGCTGAGAAAACTTGTGATGTGGTTTCTTGAACACTTCAGAAGGAAATTTTAATTTGCTTTGGCTGTCGTATATTGTGTTTTGGTATGATTTATTAAATCAAAAATAATGATGAATAGTATGTTCTTTCCCTGATTAAATTAATATAAGAATATCTGGTATGACCCCTTTCTCCCTCTTTTTTTAAAATTGGCTTTAGAACTTTCTGCTCTGTGATTAGAAATTCTAAAAACATTATTGAAATTAGAGTGGTGAGGCAAAGCATATCATTTAAATCTATATTGATAATATTTCATGTTCTTGGCTTTAGCATATTCCTAGTTGCAAGACTTTTTTTCCAACCAGATTTTACCATTTGAGGTGTTTCTCAATTTAAAGTGTTAATAAGAATTCTCTTTTCAAAAATTATACAGGATTTTTAAAAAACGTTTTATGTTAAACTATTTCAATTAATTACCAAAATCAAAATACCCCTACATACATTGCATTGCAATATAGTACAATAATTTATAAAGAAGTCCCTGGAAAAAAATTGAAAACATATGAGATTAACTGAACTAATAAAAGTTGAATAATTCATATCTTCTAAAGAGGTTCAGAATTCAAAATTATTTCAAACACTCCCTATTTATTTGCTTTTTTCTTTTGGGAGATAGAAGTCAGGGAGAATAATACAAAATTATGATTTCAGGGAGAAGACAAATTGGTGGCAGAAAGCATTCAACAAATTCATTGAATTCAATGCCTATTCTGTCCTCCCCAGGACTTCTCTTACCCATTTTTGAATCTGCGCATACGTTTTCCTCTTTCATAGAGCACCAATATACTTTTAAGCAATAAGCAAACTGACCTGGTTTGGTTAGCAGATGTACACAGTCCTCATCTTGCAACCCCAACTGAGCCCAAAATTTCTATTGCTAGGCAAAACAGCTGTTAAGTGAGTTTTGTCCAATTTCACGACCTTTCGTGTCATAGTTGTTGAAGTGAATCATGGCGGTTGTTAACTTTGGTAACACAGTTGCTAAATGAATCTGGCCTCCCCATTGACTTTGCCTATCAGAAGATTGCAAAGGGTGACCTCGGCACACGGCAACCATCTTAAATACATGTCAATTGCCAAGCCTGCGAATTTTGATCACACGACCACAGGCATGCTACAATGATTGTGAGAAAAACCTTGTAAGTCACTTTTCAAGTGCCTTGTAATTTCAATTACTAAACGAATGGCTGTAAATCAAGAACTATCTGTACAAATAATTGCAGATAAACTCAGATACTACAGTAAAAAATCAATGTACTTGTCACTTAGTGTTTTCAACTACCCTGTGTACCATAAAAAGGAAATAATAATTTTTGCAAGCCAAATATTCCTGCTAGGCAACTTAAAAGAAAAACTGCTAATTCACTCCCTGTCAGCATGAGAGAACCAAGCATGCATGATTTCTCTTATGCCCCCATTTTCTCTCCACATCCCCAAAGACACTCTCAGACAGCAGTGTCTCAGTTTGTAACACACCATTCCAGCTACCAGAAAGAGAACGGGGCAAACTTCAAGCTTTCCATAAAGTTTCTTTACCACTAGAATCATTATGTCCATTACCCGTGACCACTACCTGGAAATTACTAGAGTTACAATCCAACACATTCAGAGATATCAGGTTGGGAAACAAAGGTCTAAATAGACAATTATCATAAAATCATAGAGTCGGAAGGGTCTCGATGGTAATTTAGTTTAATTCCCTGTTCAGTGCAGTAGTAGGAAGAATAAGGTGGCAGAATAATAGACTGGGGGGTAGTAGAAATAAAACCATAAGGCAGAAAATTTAACACAGGAAAAGACAAACATTTTATGCAGAATTTTTTTAAAAATGAATCTCACTTGCAATTAAAAGTTATATATCAGAATTCCATTATGTATATATTAGGCTTCTCAGCCACTGCAGTCATACAACTCTCAGTGGTGTACAGAAACCCAAAAAACAAGTCCACAGTAGAATAACGAATGCAATACAGATACAAAAATTAAAATCAGCAGCCTAATTACAACAATAAAGGTTATTGTTCGCTGAACTAATTTAAAAAGCCCTTTAGAAAAAGGCTTGCTTAACTTGAGCTAATCTCACTGCAGGGAAAGATTGCTCCATAATATGGGGGCTATAGAAACAACTCTTCCTGACCTTAACCCCCCTCCCCCCGATAAAAAGTAATGGAAAACAATGAGAATGTTTATGCCAAGCCATATACAGCTTTAAGAGTTAAAACCAGCACTTGAAACCTACTGGCAGTCAATGCAAGGCTTGCAATGTAGGGATAATGTGGCATTTGGCACAAGTTCGAAATGGTTTTTGGTCAATCTGTGTACAGTACATTCAAGATGGTGATGAGAACCTACATTTCTGTCCCTCCCACTGCACGTTAAGATTGTAACTGGGTGCACCAGTTGAAGCTATACTTTCCCCTGGCCATTGCATCTGTCTGCCCATCCAGCAGTAATCCAGAAAGTCTCCAAAATTTTGGGTCCGCTCCCCCAGCGACAGGGCCTGAGCAACATAGAACATTGCTGTTTTAAAAATAATTTTTATTAAATGTTTTTTCTCAAGCAATAAAAGACACATCTAAAAGAAAAAAGAGGGAAGAAATAAGAAGAGAATGTGTAAAAAAAAACCAGAAAAAAGAATGACTAAGAGAACAAAAGACTTCTAACTACTTTTCAACTAACCAAATTATCAAGCCTTCCTCCTTAGTATTGCAAAAATTTATTCAGCTCCCTTTTCAGTCATCGAATCCATAAATCATCACTTTTCTCTATTTTCAGCAAAAATGTAAGACAGAACTGTGTTGAATGAGCAGCAACTCCAATTTCCAAGATGATCTTTTCCCCTAGTGGCTTCAGGTAAATGTTTAAAAGTTATGAGAAGAGAATCAAGCCTTCCTATCATGCACTCAACCTGTGAAAAGTTCCTGATCTCTCTTCACCTCCAAGCACTGACTTAAATCACCCTCTGGGAAGGAATGGAATCACTGGAGCACAGTGTCACCAACCCTTAATTCCAGAGAATTGTTCAGGATACCATGGTCAATGGAATCAGAGGCAGCTGAATGGTTTAACAGGAGCAGAAGGGATGGACTTCTCTGCCTAGATCCTGCCAGGCTCAAATCTCTCTTTTAAATGGTCCCAATAATCTGCTTCCTCTAGGATGCTGATATGAAATTGCCTTCCTACCATGACCTCAACAAGGAAAAAGAAAGCTTGGAGCAACATGAAAGTTGTCTGCTAGCACTGGATCAAATATCTCTCTTTTGGAATATACTGATGACTTTTAGAATCTCACACATGAAAGAAGTGATGACATTCTGATCTGAACCCTTTCATGTAAATCTACTTTGAACATTCTTCTTTTTTTATTAAAAAGTTTTACAAACAGAAAAAACAAAAACATTTTTCCCTCCCCCCCCAGCTCCCATCCATCCTCCTCCTCCTTCTAACCCCCTCCCCCCCAACTTCCCAGAGCAAAATACAGAATATAACATCTAACAAACATAAACTAGATTT
>JANHFO010003972.1:214490-225685 GCA_032468095.1 Pareas carinatus
GGAGCAGGTTTCAGGCGTGGGAGGCAGAGCTAGCTCTCCCACGTCCTGTTGCCTCTAGGACCGGAAGTCGAATCAAGCATCTGAATTTATTCATGTGACCGTGGGGGATGCTGCAATGGGTTTACAAGTGTCTTGCATCAAATCCTGTATACTCACAAAACAATTAATAACTGATGAAAACAGATAATTGTTTTCATCAGTTATTAATTCAGATTTCTGCAGATTGTTAGGTTTCATAGATATTGGGTTTTCCTTTTCATAATTTCATCTGAGAACTTTGACAGTTGTAGTGCCAGATATTTGTAAAAAAAAAAAAATACCTGGGGATGACTGCCTTGCTCAATTTTCTAATCATTGCTAAAATGTTTTGCCAGCTGTACTTAAAAGAAAAAAAGAATAATTATTCTTTTACACTTTGACATTAAAATGCTTCTTGAACATTTCAAATCTTCTCATTACTAAATGGTAATCATTTATCATTACCTTTAAAACCATTAGTTTTTAATTAGTGTTTGTATTATCCTGGTATTAAAACATTTGCTAGGAAAAATTGAATTACCATAGCATGATGGTGTTACAGCATGATGTCACTTTTACTAACAAAACATTTTAACCTGAAAAGCATTTTGGCTCTGAAAGAGCAATTAAGAATAAACAGGGTGATAAACAGCACCCACTAAAACAAGGGTCATTACAGTGGGTGCTATTTAAAAAGTGCTGAGCATCAAATACCTGCTCAAGGGAACTGGAACTTGTGCATCCTCATTCTCCACAGTTAAATCACACTTATTGTTGTGGTGTGACACCAGGAGCTATAAACAGAAAGATTCTGTTATTTGTAATTTCACTGTAACTTATACCCAAAGAGGTTGAACTGGAAGTACTAAGAGCCACCTAACTAGGAGTGGCCTAGCTCTTTATCGGGTTTACTTTACAAAGTGCAGATGTTACAGAACAAGAACTCTATGCTTTAAACCCTGGTTTGCAGTAAAAATAAAATTAACAGCCATGACATTCTTCATCCTATCTCCAAGATCAACTTGCAATCCGGACAGCAACTGCATAGCTGAAGTATGATGAAGTAGTCAGATTTAGTAAATGATCAGAGGCTGGCTTTGCTCCCTCTCCTACACATACTCGTTCTATGGGGGACATGTCTAGAGGATATACATAAATAACGAAATTGTCAGCTTACCTGGAAGCTACATGCTCAGTACATTCATATACTATACAAAAAAAAAAAAAGTGGACAGAGGTGTGGATGCTTTCTTTAAAAAGTTGCCCTGTGCAACTCAAAATGAGATGCCTACAATTATTAATTAGAGTAGATGGTAAACAAGTACCTGAAAGAAAATATTCATTTTAAGTCATCAATTGATTAACAATTGTATTTCCTCACTTCAGGCTTGAGTTTTCTATTCAGGGAACATAAGGTTTTAGACCATATATGGCAAATAGAAGGCCCCCGTAGCCTGTATCCATCCGGCTTATGGTACTGCCCATGAGACGGCGAGGGACCGGCCCTTCCACCTCGGCTCCAGCCCACCTTAGCTGTGTGTGGGCTGTGTGAATGGAGACTACCAGAAGGCCCGCCGGAAGACCCGTGGCAAGCCGTAGAGGTAGAGGCAGTGAGTCATGTGTGGGGTGAGGAGAAGCTGGGAGGTCCACCAGGATGCCCACGGCAGGCTGTGTGTGGGGCCGAGGGTGGCTCCCCGCCCCACACACGGCCTGCTACGGGCCTCCCGACAGGCTTCCCAGTCGCTCCCCACCCCACATGTGGTCTGCCACAGGTGTCCCAGCGGGCCTCCCAATCGCTCCCCACTCTACACAGTCTGCTGCGGGCGTCCCAGGGGGGTGCACCAATGGCCACAACAGGGGCGCTGATGGCTGCAGGGGGAAGATGGGGAGGGCAGCCTGCGGCAGCAGTCCAAATAACCGACGATGAAATTGAGTTTGACACCCCTGTTTTAGACTATACTAACAATGAAAATATTGTTGTAAGAAACTACTACATTTTTACCACATTTGAAAATCAGTATTTGCTGTGTCTGTGAAAACATAGAAAGTCAGTATGATATGCATGCAATGGTATTTTCACTGACACCCAAAATCTCCTATCTCAAGGTTGCATGAATTAAATGAAGCAATGAGAATTGAGATGCCATATTGCTTGATGACAAATCTGATGCCAGCAATAAGCTGCTGCTGAAACTTCCCAAGCAATGTAGTCAGGATGATACCAAAGAATTTAAAGTGATTCTGGGGAAACTAGAATGAAAAAAAGATAGCGGACAGAATAAGAAGCCCAGGAGTGGAATGGCTACTTAAGTGCCAGAGACACTATTGATTTTATTTCTTGCCTAGGCTGGGAAGGGATTGTCTAAGTAAACAATGAAAGTCAAAAATCCTGAATGAAGAAGACTTCTAGTTCTGAATGAAAGAAATAGCTGTGGAAAATCAAACAGGATTCTTTTTCTGTATCATTCATATCATTGAGACCGAATTGAGAGAACAGGAGAAATGAAACAATGCTAAATAAGATTTGACAGACAGGCTTGGATAAAATTTTACCTAACTAATTTTTTTGAAGTAAAATAAGCTTTTGTGAAATCCACCAACTACATTTTCTTGCCTAAATGGTGGAGGTTCTGTTGTTTATTCCCATGGAAGGAATTATTCATATTAAGACAATCTTTCGAACAGGCTGATTCAAAGTTGGAAAACATTCACAAACTTTGCAGGTCTTTAGAGCTGATTTTGATGTTTGATATTGAACACGTATCAGAGAATATTTGTAGCTCAGGGCTGAACCATGGGGTCTTTGAGTCTGCAAGAAACAGGCAAGCATAGAGAAATTCGAGAATCCCATGGTATTGTACATATTACTTAGGTTGCTGGTTGGCATCGTTTTTAACAAATCAAAAGCAAAATTTGTTCCTGAACATGACAATAAAATAGTCAATATAGTCAAATCAATGTCAGTCCCTATAGCGGTAAAAAGGCATACTTTAAGCTGCAGCACATTACATTCATGAAAACTATTTGAAACCAAGGCTCAAGTTCTACGCTGATATTAGCAAATATACTATTTTAGGCATGTTCTGTATATTTGTGTACATTCCAAACTATAATAGATACTCATGTCTCACCAAAGTTCAGTTCTAAAGGTCAGATTTAATTGTATGGCAACACAGGACAAGATAAAATCAGAAGATTACTACTGGCAGCGTACATCTAAAGCAAATTTGCCAGTTCAGGATATACTACTACTGTCTACATTTAATAAACATAAAAACATTTAAATAAATTTAATTTCAACCAAGTCAATAAATGAAGCTGTGTTTTATAAATCTAAATAAATAAATAAATAAATAAATAAATAAATAAATAAATAAATAAATAAATGAATAAATAAATAAATAAATAAATAAATAAAATGAAATAAATGAAATAAATGAAATAAATGAAATAAATGAAATAAATGAAATAAATGAAATAAATAAATAAATCTCTTCCATTTTGTTGGCCATTGTGGCAAAGTGATCTGCTATGTAGACCACAGGCCACTGGGCTCCTGTCTTTTTAGCCAGAGGTCCTAACTTCTGATTGGCCTTTGGCTGAGCTGGTTTCTGATTGATGTAGGCAAATGAGGGACTGTTTCTGATTGGTCTTTGTGTCCAATACTGATTTGTTGTTCAATTATGCTGATTTCTGATTGATCTTCTGTTCATGCCAGTTTCTGATTGGACATTCTGCTTGTTTAGTCTGAGCAGCTGAATCCTGATTGGGCCCTTGTCCAGGCAAGTTTCTGGTTTGCCTACATTGGAAAGCTGATTCCTTGTTGGTCCTGCTTTGTGGCAGGAGCTTGACACAAGCAGGTAATCAGACTTCGTTAATTTAATTTTCACCCTTTCTCTTTTCTTGTTGAAGCTGTTAGGATGTTTGTGGATCTCAACAGGTTCTTTGTGCAGATGTTTGTAATAGTTTCATGTGCTGCTGCCTGCTCAGTTGCATGTGGTCTACATAGCAGGCCACTTTCTTTCTGAAAATGCCAGCCACAATTGCCAACAAAATGTCAGGAAATCTCTTCTCTACATCATGATCACTAATTTAAAACTTTTCCTTATTCAACACTATACACTAAAGCCAACTAATCCTTGAAATGTTGATCAGGTTTTACCAAGTTCTTTACCTGCTGACATCACAATGGAATGCGTTTGAGGTTGGATAGGTGGTAGGGGTGTTGCTACAGTAAGAGAAATACAGTAATTAACTAATCAAAGTACAATTACTGAATGTTGAGAAAGTATTCAGATTTTTCTAAGTATATTTGAAAGTTATTATATAATAACTAAAGCTAGCCGCCTAACAAGTTACTTACCAATTTTGATTTTTATCCTGCCTTTGTAACTCAAGTCAACAAACATGCATAATATTCCTTCCTCCTCCGATTTTCTTCACAACAGCAACCCTATTACTCCCTGAGAGGGAGTAAGTAACTGGCCCAAAATCATCCAGCTGGCTTTCATCCCTAGGTCGGGACTAGAACTCACAGTCTCCTGGTTTCTAGGTCAATACTTTAATACACCACTACACCAAACACATTTGCTATTGCCATAGGAGCCTTCATTCGCCTTGTGCAAAACATTGTACTGAAAGCAGTGCTATTAAAATTAAAGCTATCCCTCACTCCATGCTTCTGTCATTCTAAGAAATTACTTGGAAAGCAATGAAATGCTGAAATGAACTTCATGAAGCTGCATCTTGTCAAAAGAGCATCATTTAAACAGACTACAATTTTAACTTTTGCCAAGTTCAAAGGTTACCATTTTTAAACCTAGCATGCAATTTATTCAAAAACAATGTCTAATGCATCTAGCACAATGCCCTGTCCACATTCCATAACCAAAATAGGAAACTAGCACCTCAACAAACACTAAACTTGTAGTTCATGCCTATAGAATCCAATACAATGTTAAAAACAACAGTCTTGCAAGATTCTGCAGTTGCTTATTGATACAATCTAGCATTCCTCTTTACATTTTTGAAAATGTAGTGGATTTATAAGTTTCTTAAAGAAATTTTAGGACTATTTGGAGACAAGCACACCACAACAGCAACACTGTTGTTCAAATGGGCAACAAGAGAGAAATATATGGATGGCAGTCATTCCAAAAATTTCTAACCCATATCCACCACTCCAACTTAGATCATTTTAGGATCTTTCTGAAATATTAAAATATGATTAAAGATTTAACATGCATGTGTATGTTATAAATAAATTGTATTGTTTGCTTACAGAGTCTTGAATTTTAATTGTGTAGTAGCTAGCATATGTTCCTTATTTCCTTGAAAAGACTGCATTAAAAATGAATCTAAATAACGCAATATACAATTACAATGTTGCTAGAATTGAGGCTTCTAGTAATTACAATTACACAATGAACTGAAAAGTTGTTTATATTAAATAACATCTCCTACACATGAAGTTTTAAGATTTATTTATAAATATGACTCCAATCATGTGGAGCCACTTTCAGCTGTCTCTGAATTTATTTTTTATTTTACAATTAGTTCCATAATTTTAATCCAGTTTTTATTTTTAATAACAGGGTATTTAATATTATTTTTTGTATTTTTTTTAAACTGAAAAACAGCATACATCTATCTTCTTAATAATACATTATAGCTACCCAATTTCTCACCTGTATGGCTTGGATTCTCCTTTGTCTGTCAAAATACTGTATCAAGAACGCTTTCCTAGTTCTGGGTTAAAGCTAAGTTGAAACTAGTCACCTGCAGTTCAAATGGCCGCTCACAATTCAGAGACAAGATCGTGTATCATGTTCCCTTAAAATTGTATAGGGAATAATGAAACCTAGGCTATACCGTTACCAGCAGCAGACAGAACTCACGTTTTTAGTGCACTGCAGCTCCATGACAATTATTTCCACATTATTTGCCAATATTGTACCTCAAAAATACCAACCTTCTAAGAGAAATTGTTTATCAAGCTAGCTCTAACATTTATTGGCTTCGTTCTTGGATATCAGTTACCAGCTAGAATACATTGTGCATAAGGTCAGCAGCTCTGCAAAGCCTGTTCTTCCACCCTCTTAGAGTTGTCCAAACAGAGGAATAGATAGATCTCATCAAATAGTTTTTTTCTATCCCATCAGCTACAATTTTGCTGCTTCCCCTGCCCTCCCCAGTCTCTCTTGCTGGCAGAAACGAGTTCCCAAGGACACATAATAGAGAGAGAACTTGGGAGAATTGGATACACATAAATCTCACTATTTTTAGCTGAACTTGTAATCACTGTAGGAGAAGATAAAAGTCAATGAGTAAAACCTTCCTCTCTTTCAGTGCTATGGCAAACCCATAGAAATCAAATCTCACCTTTTTATACACGAATGTATAATTTGATGGTTACAGTTTTAGGCCTTTATAGAACACTGACACAAAAATATTTTTCAACACTCCTCTATAGCTAAAATAAATCACCGGTTACTGTATTTTCATGAGGTACAGAAAGCTGAAGCCAGGAATTGTTTCTTTATCATGTCATCAACATTACACTCAGCTTTGCTTTGGAAATCTGACTGTCTCTATCCTACCCCTCTTTTTTTTTTTTAATAGAAAAATTTATTAATTTTAAAATTAAAAACAACACTTACACAACTATATACATATCTCCAATCATCGCCCACATACACACCCATTTTCCCTCCCCCTATTCATTAACCTTTAACCTTTGATCCTTCTATATGTCTATATACATTCTATAACATTTGATATAACATTTATTAACCATTTTTGACACGTTATTTACCACTTTGGTTTCAAATCCGTTGATCACTAACTTTTTATATTGTTAGTCCCAATCAGGACTTTTCATGTTTTGTAAACAACCCTGTGATCTGGATCTTACGAAACCGAAGTTGACGTGTTTTCGATATACATTTGACTTTGTCTTTTATTTATAATATTTATCAAATTCAAGGGTTTTCCTTCTTACTTTCCAATCTTATTTTTTTCCCAACCATTCTATTCTTCAAGTGAATTTCACAGACAAGAAGGACCATTCTTTGCTCTTCTTCAAAGCTGAATCCGGGGCCTCTCTACTGCCACAAGAGACTTCAGGCGCAGCCTCCCAACAACGCCAACCTGAATTAAAGTTCCTAAATTCCTCTCCATTATTTAAAGGCAGCAGATTAGTTCAACCCACTCTGTATACAATAAATGGCTCTGAACAGACACTGCATTCAAATAAATTATTTAATGGGATTTCATAAAATTTAGTCAAAAAGATATGGAAAGCCTGGGCAATGGTTGACTGGCGGCATTTTAAAATATAACTTTCTTTTCTAACTGAAAGATAATTCTTATTTTATTTTCCAGGCTGTAAATTTAAATCCAGCACTGAACATTTTGATTATCTGTTCTTCAGGTGCATTTCATTGACAAGAAAATCTATTCTTTGCCCTTCTTCAAAGCTGAATCCATGCAAAGGTGCTGCTTTTCCTTATAAATAACTCAGGATAGCCCAAGGACAACTTCTGAAACTGCTCTGTAATCAGAACTGCTGGATAATAGAATTGGGGGAGGGTGAAATGAGATTGCATGTGTTGATATTTTAAATCGTCTAATAAAATTAACAGTCATGCTCTTCCATTTCAAAACTGTTTAAAATTCACAAGAGAGTCATTGAAGAGGGCTTTATGGAAACTGTCCTAGAAAACCTTATAAGTTAACATAAAAATTTAATGCTAACACTTGAAGCATATAATGGAAAATATCTAACTTGCAGCTAACACAGAAGAATAGCTTCTTCCGCCTTGATTCACAGCTATAAAAAGGGCACGGTCAATGACTATATGGGAATATGCCAGAAGGCTTAGACACTATCCCAGGGAAAAGTTATTAAAAATAAGAATTGCTCATCTTTAGAGTTTAAAGAATGCATCTGTTTTTTTCAGGCTGAAAGCTACTTAGTCTTCAAATAGTATATTGGACATTGCATGGTAAAAACTGGTTAGGACTAAAACAAGAATTAAATCCAATTAAATAAAGCTTGTATAGTTGTAGTTTGTACAACCTGTGTAGTTATATTCCCCATGCATTTTATTCATTTCCTTTTCAATTGAAAAACCCTTTCCAATTCAAGTTGTACGCCCTAGTCTAAGCTCAAAAGTCAGAAAAAAGGAGGAGATTCAAGTCATCACTGTAATAGGCAGACCAGGGATGAACATACGACACAGGATAAAGAGAAATAATCAGTATGTATATTTGCTTGGGGTGAAACAACAAGCAAATTATTTTTATGATTTTCTAATCAATACTCTCCAGATGTTTTTGTTATAAATTTTCATTGAACATGATCTTTGGGAATCTCTGAGAACCTGACTAAAAACATGTAGTTATCACTGTTACGTCATTCTAAAAAGCAAACCAAGCAAATATTACACTATGTGTCCAGGAACAGGTTGCAAAGAAGTATGTCCAATTAATACTAATTTATCAGGCAACCTGTTATACTAGGGGAAGTTTGTTAACTTTCACTCCCTCTGCTGGCTGCACATTGCAGCAAAAGCAGTTATGTGTATGTATCCCTGGCTATGTGCAACCATTGTACCTGTAGCTACGCTGAGCTACAGATTTCCATCAAGTTTTACAACTACTGTAATATCCTCTTAGTTAAATGCAGAAGAAAAAGATGGATTTTTGTAGTCATTCTACTAAGAATTTAGGATTGAAATTCAACATAAGAAATCTAATCAATTTATAATCCAGAGCTGCTCAGGAATCCTATTCACCTGTACATCTGTCTTTCAGAGAAATTGGACTAGCCACAGATTTTAGAAAAACTAAACCAAGATTTGTGCTTGGATTTTCAATCTGTATCATTTACCTTAGCCTCCTTTAAACTCAATTTCAATCTGAAATGGATGTCAAGAGTGAATTAGTCCTATTCCAATGCAAAATTGCATTTGCTACATAGGCATTGGGTTATGTGCTAAAGCAAAACCTGATTTTAGCCATATACTGTTCCCAATTTTCAACCTGAACCCAACACACACAGTACTAAGATAATCAATACACATATAACTCACTCTGGCAGGTACAAATTATCTCTTCTGTAGCAATGCAGGATACTGCCTTATTATATTCCTTTTGAGAAAGGATATGGGATGCAACAATATTTCTCTATCACTAAGATCACATACTATCACAAGAACTGGCAAAGCAGAGTATATGGATAGCAAGTTGACGGGAAGATCCATAACAGACACATCTAGGTACACCAAAGAAACTGATTTAAACATGGTGCTTGGACCATCACAAAATTACACTCAACACCAGACAAGGGTTTGGTAATTAATAGCCTATCAGTAGAGAAACCCCTTTATTTTCACAAAGTCAGTTTACACACACACTTCATAGTTTATAAAAAAAATATTAACATGATTCTCCAAATCTCCTGCTTTGGTAAATATAGAATAAATCTTTAAATACTCGTGAAGAGATATTATGCTGCTGGGAACAAATCATTCCATATAAAAGAAAAACCACCTGTTTCCTTTTGATATATGAATTTGAACAATAAATAAAAGGCTGGCCAACCTTCTCTGCATTCTGCAAAAAGGGCACTTATGAACAAAACATGCTACAGGCTAAAAGAGACATTTCTATTTGGAAAAAAATAGTAGCAACACGTAGGTTCTAATAATATTAGCTCCCTCAGAAGATGTTTCTGATACATAAAGCAGGGACATGGATATATTTTCTTTGCTGGTTATTTCTAGGTATTTACAGGACCGCATTCTACCAGCAAATACCTCCCACCGACCAACTCGCTCCCACAGAGAGGGCCTCCTCAGTCAGACAATGCCGGCTGGCAACCCCCGGGGGAGAGCCTTCTCTGTGGCAGCACCCACCCTCTGGAACGACCTCCCCCCAGAGATACGGATAATATCAGACCTTTGTGCTTTCCGTCGTGCCTCTTTGTCCAAGCCGGGTTGGCCTACTCTCCCCTCCCTGCTCTCATTATTTTAGATTCTTTTATCTTTGTTTTAAATTGGTTTTAATATTTGGTTTTCAAAATTCAGCCACAATTTAATATTTTTAATATAGTTTTTAATCTTGATGTTTGTATTTTATGTATTTTATATGGCTGTACACTGCCCTGAGTCCCTTGTTGAGAAGCGTGGTATAGAAATCTAATAAAACTAAACTAAACTAAACTCAATGCGTTCATCTGTCTGACGATCTTAACTGGGGCTTATTTTGAGGGGGGTAGGACATATATTACAAGCATGCTGAAAAAACCATGCTAGGGCTTATTTTCCAATTAGGTCTTCTTTTGGAGAAAACAGGGTCATAGCGGTAGTCCTCAACTTACAAACACCAACTAAGCCCAGAATTATGGTCATAATTCATGATGGTCATTAAGTGAGGTGCTCATAAGATTGCCTTGCTTAATGGTCATGTTGTATACTCAGTTCTTTAGCCATTGAAGAGTTGGTTTGTGAAGATAATAGCAGGTATTTGCAGACAAGTAAAGGCACATCATATAGCAAGCAGAATCCCGAACAAAGCCAGCAATACTGCTGCGCAACAGGCTTATATCCAGAGTGGCCTCTAGGAGGCAGCCAGTAGGTAGACATTTTCCTGCGCTATCGACCCCTGGAGACAGGCAATCTGGGCCTGCTCAGGCTTCAACTACTTTAGGTCAATGACTTAAAAGAACAATGTTAAGCTTAATACATTACAGGTCACAGGCCCTGCTCTCCTTGTTGTGGTGGTTAATAAAACTCCGAGGTGCCTCAGAGGTTAGGGGAGGCCCCGGGAGGCCTGGTGCAGACCCGGGCCCACATTGCATCATCTCCCCAGTTCTCACATAATCTGCCTCAGCTCAAAGCCTGTGGGGACCCAACTGAGTGGGATAGAAGGGGAGGATAGACCGTGCAAATTGTACAAATCCATTTTTATTCCCTTTCTGTACTTTTCCCAACCTTTCGGGATTTTTCTTGAATACCGTGTTTCCCGGAAAATAAGACGCTGTCTTATATTAATTTTTGCTCCCAAAGGAGTGCTAGGTCTTATTTTTGGGGGATGCCTTATTTTCGGGGAAACTAGATCGTCCACCCCCAAATAACACCTGGCCACGGGCGGCTCCTTACCTGATTGAGCGG
>JANHFO010003972.1:310707-323632 GCA_032468095.1 Pareas carinatus
TATCTATCTATCTATCTATCTATCTATCTATCTATCTATCTATCTATCTATCTATCTATCTATCTATCTATCCTATTCTCCAGGGACTCAGGATGGCTCACAGCATATCCACATTACATTATATACATTATATATAATTTAGCTTTGTTCCCTACCATTTGTAGAATAACAGTAGTTACTGAGGCTATTTCTTTAAAATGTTTTTAAAGTATTGTGCAATGCAATGACAAAAAGACTAATTGAATTCTTCCTCATTTCTCTGGCTGTAAGTAAAGGTTGTCAGTCTTTTATAAGTTTCCCACCTGAATGATGTTCTCTTGCATATCTAAGATGATCAGATTAGCTTCGGTAGCCAAGTTTCCACTAATCAGAGATTCTTGATCTATCTCAGCTTTTGTTCTGTAACAGCAACAAAAGTTATTAAACATTCACAAACCAATGAATACAATAATATCTCAAATTAGAGAGGCAATTTTCAGGATTGGAACCTATCAATCCTAAAAGTGCCATATTTGAATTTATTTTTAATATGTCATCTGTTTTTGTTTGATATATGGTTAAGCAAATATAAGTGAAGTTTAATGTAATGTTTTAATCAACAAATAATGTTAACAAATCTTTGTGATAATTGTGATTTGGCATCATTTTTAAAACTAATAAAGTTGTCTACAATGCCTTCAAAGTTGTCTACAATATTAAACATATGAGAAAATGTAGTATTGATTATTATTCAATTTAACACCTTCAAGGTGTTTTTGACTCCCAACGACTACACAGACAGACTTTCTCCATGATAATCTATCCCTAACCAGTTCTTTCTATTTTTAATAGTAATTTTATGCAATGATAAAAATGAATACAAACTAAAAATAAAGGAAAAAAGGGCATAAGCTGGCTTTTTTTGTATATTCAATGTAATCTTTTTCCAGATCATTCTTGTAGCCTTTCATTTTTAAATCCACTTTCAAATCAGTCTCAATCTTTTCAGGTAAAACTTGCTCCTCCTCCATACATCTTTTTAAATACAATCTATGTATAGAGGCAGACACTCTTAAAATTATTTTCTGGGTGCATTGTTCAAAAATATCCTTCCATGTGTTCAATGTTAAAATATATTGCTTCATTCTGTATTAGTAAGTCAAATTTAATTGTTCTCCTTTAATTGTAAGTTTTAGTTTCTTCTAGTGTCCATTGTTCAAAGTACCACCTTTTTATTTGTCAGTTCAAAGGTTCATAATAGCTTTACAGCATAACAGCAATGAGTTCACTTTACAACAGCACAAAAGGTCATAAAAACAGGTCCAATCATGTGGTGTCCCACTTTACAGCCATTACAATTTTCGACCATAATTGCAAGGCTTAATTATGGTTGTAAATCAAGGACTACCTTACAGATTGCAAAAATCTACAACTTAGCTTTAGCAGAACAACAATGTACCAAGTACAGCAGCAATACACAAGCTAAACATTCCAAGATTTGATAAAATAAAAATGATCAATTAGTTTAAAAACTGTAATAGATAAAAACAACTGAAATTTCAAGAAAGAGTGTTTGACAGCAGAACCATATCCCATTCCAACCAACCGTGCCTTTAAGGCGCATGAAGTAAGGCCTCCAGTATTGAGGGCAAAAGGCAGGCATATTCATATAGAAGAATACAGTCCTCCAAATATAACGGGCTTAAAATATGATCCATATTCATAATTGCATCTTAACGTATGCAATAAATCAACTAAAAATCAGTGGGACATGTCTACTTCCAAATTATGGTCAGTGTTTACTTCAGTGAAAATCTCAGTTACATTTTACAAGCCTGACACCTAAGCCATTGTTAGCATATCCCCTTAGAAGGTTAAAAGCTGTTTTGTATTATCATCACACCTAAAAAAGACCTTACCATCTTAAATATCATCTGCAACTTGCCACATACAGAGTTCTAATTGAATTAATAGTACATTTGTGCTTGGCATTATGTACCTATAAAAATACAAGCTTTATCTTATCATTTTTCTTTACAGATTTTTTAAAGTCCTCTTTTAAGATGTAAAAGGACTCCCCCAGCCAGAATCACCTTGTAGGGGAGATGGACAGCATAGAAATTTAATAAATACATAAATAAAATAAATGTATAGCAATCACATAGAAATTAACTATCATCTGCACAGACCAAATGAAATGACTTGTTACTTTATTTGTCCAACAAACCACTGAATTTCATAACTTGCTATATACAGTAAGAGAATTCAAACAAATCTAAAATCAAATAAATGTTGAATTTGATTCTTTTTATAAATTTTGGCATCAGCTTTAAGGTTGGCCTTATTAGGACTACCAAATGTTTCGCACCTCATTCTGCAATGTGCTCACTGCTAAAATAAAGAAAAAAATGTGGCTTCAATAACTTTTTATTTTATTTGCTTTTATTGTTTTACACTAAAGATTCCAAGGAGAAACTTCTTCCTTTTCCTCAACTGTAAGAGTCTGGGGGAAAATATTCCATAAAAAATAGTTTGTCTTTGTTGGCAACTCTATATTCACTTGAAACTGAAAATGGAGAAAGACACTGCCATGTTTTCCATTCTATTTGTTCTTGGCTTTCCCAAACTCCAAGAAAAACAAACAAAAATGCGTGTATTAATTTGAACAAAAGTCTCTAGCAATTCCCATTTTATTGAGCTTATCACCCAAAGGGATTCCTATGTGTTTAAAGCTATCTTCCTTAAGTACTGAGAATTTTTGCTGATGGTGACAGGAGAACAAAGGGATTTCACAAATCTCTCTATGAAGTTTTACAGAAAGCTACACATATATCTGTTCAGGATGCTTTGAAGATAGAATTTCCTGCCTTGGTACAGGGAGTGAACCTAGATGGCCCTTGAAAGAAGCAGTTCTGGAAAAGGTGGTATACATTCATTAAATTACTTACTTATCTTGCGTTTCATTTGCTTGCCGCCACTGTGTCTGCTCTTTTCGCCATCGTAAGTTCTCATTCGACCCTGGGAACCTATCATTCCCTACAAGGGCAACATTCACAAATCACACCGAAACTTTAATATCAACATTTCTCAAGCGATAGGAACTTCTGCAAGAGGCTACATCCACTGTGACTTCAGCCAAGAGAAATGTATCTTTTTGCCCGCAGAGGCAATGAGTAGATTTGATATGAAAATTGCAAAAATGTGACAGATGGGAACAACATGTTCTCAAGACATAGAAAGCACATTCAGGGCTCTGATCACAGAATCAGGACAAATGTAAAGCAAACAAAAGCAAACACAGGCCAGATGTGAACAAAGGAATGACACTCAGAAATCCAGCTGTGAGTGAGGTGCATTTATAGTCTCCCCTCTTCATGAAAAAATATATGGAAGCAATATCTGCTTCTGCCTTACTTTAACAAGTAGAGAGGTTGTAATAGACACACATAACCCGCAAAAACATCCTTTGCTGAGGAGCTGTGACTCTGAATATTATTTCTAACAGACCTGACCTGCAAGGCACCAGATGAAAACAGTCTGTAGCCTCTTTTTGATAATGAAAACAACTACCAATCCAACAGTTAATTGAGTCCATTGCATGTTTTGTACTAAGTGGGCATTCAGAACTGGCTCCTAAAAAAACATTACACTATACAACTGAAGATCAAGAACAAGCTGAATAATGATCATTTGTGGATTTAAAGAAGGTGGGTGAGAGGCACAAACACCAATCAATTTAACTGATATAGAATTTATAACCATTTATAACTTATTAAGGTTGGTGAATAGTGCTTTTTTGATTTCAGAAAAAAAAATATAATTCTTAGGCAATCCCAAATTCACCCCTTTCCCTCCAGGGTTCATGCACTTCTACAGTGTCACCACCTCCCTTCTCAATTTCTCAAAAGCAGCCTGAAAACCATCCACAATCTTCTTTAAATCCAGCAACCTTGGAATGCTCACTGACTGCAAAATCTTTGCTTTCCACTAAATTGCTGAAGGTCCAACAGCCCTTTTGTGGGGAAAATAGGAAGAGGCAGGCATATTATGCAGGTTTGCCAGGTTTAGTTACAACCATTTGTTTAGTGACCGTTATGGCACTAAAATGACTTACGACTGTTTTTCACACTTACAACCCTTGCAGCATCCCCATGGTCAAGCGATCATATTTATGATGGTTGCAGTGTCCCCGGGTTGGGTGTACCCTTTTGTGACCTTCTGACAAGTCAAGTCAAGGGGGAAAGGGCAGATTTGCTTGGAAACCATGTTACTAACTTATCAACTGCAGTGATTCGCTCAACAACTGGGGCAAGAAAGGTCGTAAAACGGGGCAAAACTCACTTAACAACTGTGTCAGTTAGCAACAGAAATTCTGGGCTCAATTGTGGTTGTAAGTCGAGGACGACCTGCATTTTAAAAGTAATAAAGGCTCAGTAAATAATAAATGAATATCTGGTAATAGCAGCTGCCAACGAGAGTCCTGACTTTGATTTTGATGGTACTATCCAGCAATAACAACTCTTCTCAAATTAATTCACATCCCTGACAAGCAATGCCAATGGCAAATGCTCTTTTGGACATGTTTTGCTTTGAAGCTTTACTTTTGTTGCTTACTGAAAACACTGGGAGGTGCAGGCACCATTTCTTTGCACTTTCTATGAGAAAAACAAACAGTCCAAGAACAACAGCAAAGACATACCAGCAAGGAGCTTACTCCGCTTCACCATTTCACCCCTGGCCCCTTCTCCCCTCAGCAATGCCTCTTCCAAACGAGCTTTGGCATCTCGGGATTTCTTGAGGGCCTGAGTGCTGACTTTGTCCGAGCTTTGCTTGCCCTGTCCAAAGAGAAGAAGAAATTTATAACTCTAGGCAAGCATACTTCAGGACATAATACTAACAACAACCACATTACTGAAGCCCTTCGAGAGCTCAACTCAGAGTCTTGCCCAAGGTAGATGGTGAACACTCATCTGAGAAATAAATTTGTGTGGTGCAGCAGCACTTTGATCTGGACGTAATTTCCTCTACCTTGTATTCAAAGCCTGAGACGCAGATGAAAAGAAGGTCTAAGATCCGGTTCAGCTGCAGAGAGGAAAGATCTGCGATCCATTTCTGAATAAGGTTCTGATCAGCATTTTTCATGATCCACAGGAAGCAAATCAAAAGATGCCGGGTTGTCTCAGGGCTTAATGTGTTGTATGATTTGCCGGACTAGAAAGAGAAGACATGAAAAGCTCATAAAGTAACAAAAAGCAAATGTATCAGATGACAATACAGCAAATTTTACCACAGGAACAAAATATCAGAACATCACATCTTCAAATTGTGAGAGCTTCTTAATATCAACTTGGAATGTCCTTTCTAATTAACAGTCAAGAGCCATTTTTATTTTTTTACTAGTTACATTTATATCCTAACTTTCCTGCAGCTCAAGATAGTATACAGAGCACTTCCTCTTCCAATTTTTTCCTACAACCACCACCCTGTGAGTTTAGGCTGAGTAAGAGTGTATAATTGGTGCAAAGCTACTTTAATGGATTCCTGTACTGGGCAAGGTATTGGACTACATAACCTCCAAAATCCCTTCCTTTTGGCTTCCATGGTTAAAACGAATTGGAACCTGGATCTCCCTGATTCTAATCCAAATATCTTTGTCAATTTACAGCTATAGCTCATTTTGATTTCTGAGCAAGGAATATCTTTATTTCAAATGGTGACAATTCCTCTGCCCTTTCGCTTGATTGAAATGAAACAGGTGGTGGCCACTGAACTTCTCAATGGACTGACTTCTGATTCATGTAGGAAATGAAAACTTTCCAACATGATCGTTATAATAAATGAATAAGGAAAACGATATGAATAAACATCATAGACCCCTGAGAGGAAGCTCAACATCTTGAATGCAAACCTTTCAGCTGGATTTTCCATATGGCTGATGTCATTTGTCAACTGAAAGCAGCTCTACTTCAAACATCCAATTACCAGATTAGTTTACATTGCTGCTTTACACAAAGGATTAAGTTCATTTGCTTAATCTGGAGAGATGATAGAGTCTTCAAGAAAGTTTGAACCATAACATCTATAATCCCTGGTCACAGTTAACACTGTCAGGAATAACTGCAGCTATATTTCAAAATGTCTAGAGGCACTCTGCTGCCCACCCTCATTTTATGTAGTGAAAGGGAAAGAAATTTTCCATCTTCTCTTGGAAAAAAATAAAGTATATCTAGAACACACATAAGTCTTGATAGCAAGGCTAGTAATAGTGAATAATATTACAAGATAAAATCATAGGAACATTATTCAGGGAAGGAGCACGGTAAATTACTGTAAAAAGCCTTACCATTGTAAATGTAGAGGAGTCAGAAGATCGCAAATTAAACTGATTCCCAGCAATAGCCAGAGCAATATTGTGATGAATCTGGTTTGTTGATTCTTGTTCTTCATCTGGCCATGCAGAACGGCCTTTTCCATTGTGAACATCTGAAGCTAAATTGGAAATGCAGGTTCTACGTAATGTGGTCCTTGGCTTTTCTCATATTTCTCCAATCAAAGACTTTTTGGATAGCTTATTCTCAGAGGAAAATGTATCAAAAGTATATCTAAGTAACCACTGAAATGCATTTATTTTATTCTAACTACTGTGGATTTTGATATTCTGGTCAAATAAACATAATAAACATAGTAAAAATATGTAGCTAAAAATCATTGAATCTGCAGATCTGAGTAGTTACACCCCTAACCAACTTCAAGAACCCCAGACCTACTTCTTCCAATCCCCCAGAGTGGAACCTATGACACAAATGCTAACCCCATAAAAGCAAAGGTAACAGAGTATTAAATATAACCAGGCTGAAAAGTCCAGAAGTGCCAGGTTAAAGCTCCAAGCAACAATGGTATATTTGAAAGTACTTTTACATTTCTGAATAATCTTCATCCTAAATTTCTGCACCGCCCATCTCACTTAAGTTTGTTTAAGAAACAACAAGACTATTGCATATTAGCTGGAGTGGGATGAAAGCCTGTGAATTCTAGTATAAAGCTTACTTTCCATATGAAAAAGTCCAGCATGAAAACAATGTGTCTTATATGATACGTCTGTGGGCTCAGGAAATAGACTCACACGGATTTTTGAAATCTGTTCTGTCTCTTGATTAGGGTGAACTGGACTTTGTCTATCAATATTCCTGCTGCTTAAAAGCGTTTTGTGCGCTGTTACATTATGATCTGATGTATGCATGCACTATTTGATTTATATCCAGCCTTTATTTTTACAATTCAAGGTGGCTGCATAATTCTCCTTCCTCCTATTTCCCCTAAAATAGCCCTGTGAGGTTTGCTGGGCTGTAAGAGAGTGACTCAAGCAGCTTACATGCCTGATGGAAGATTGCAACTCACAGTCTCCTGATTTCTACTGTAGTATTTTAACCATTCTGTCAGACTGATTCTCTGTGTTTGAACATCTATGAGACAGTATATTTAATATAAAACTACAGCTTGAGACATGTAAAATTACCTAGTTCTCAGAGCCAGATAACAAAATAAAGATTTGTTTTAACTCTAGAATTAATGAATTTCTTTACTTAGCAAATTTTACAACAGATATATCTATAGCAGTGTTCACAAGTGTTTTAAACCCAAGTCACTACTTTACAGCTTTAGTTTCTCTTATTATGTGACCTTTGTCCTCTTCCTTTAATCTTGTCTATCTGATTCCTGCTCTTGTTTTTCTTTTCAACTCTTCTCTTCTTTTGGACTATAATTGATTAAAACTGTCCCCTCTCTTTGCTCTTTTTCCAATATTTTATGCTGTTCCCTTTGCTTGTCCTTCATTATACAAGCTCAGAGCAGGAACAACTATGGCATAAATTTCTCCATTCAGTCCTGCCTCTGACACCGAAACAACAGATGGGAAAAAAATATAACAAATGCACTCTCAAAAGCCTCTAGTCATTAAGAAAGACAGCAGTATACAACACTAAAAAAGGCATTACCCAAGAAAAAGTTGAGAAAACAAAAGCTGAGAGATCTTTGCTACATTTACACAAATAGTTGGTACTAACACCATTGCCACTTAAAGTGTTAAAATTGCTGGTTCTTGTAAATATGCACCCTTAAATTGAGCCACATGTTTATATCACATTTACACTGGAAGAATGTTGGAAACTGAACACAAATGATCTTGTCTGGTGCACAGACAATAGGTTAGGAGAGAAATGGAAACCCGCTTGACTCCCAGATAACAAGGATTCTTTTTTCCCCTCTGAAAGAACCCTATCCACATCTTATTAAAACTGGATCCTTAGAAGATGACTTTTGAGTAAAAATTATGGGATTCTGGAAAGTTTTATAAGAATTTTGAAGACATATACCTGTATTGAAAACTGGCAGCCAGGTATTAGATTTGCAAATTTGTACATACTAAGCACTTTTTAAAAATCATATCCAAAGCACTGTGTCATCCTAATCTCTCTCTCACACTCTTTGCTATGGGCTCTTAATAGATTAACAATTTCTTTTCCACATTTGTTTAGTTGCTAGACCCCATTTCATGGCTCCAATAATGTTGATGAAAAGTTATTGGCTCTGTTTGTATAACATGGTTATCCATTGTTAACTGAATCATGGTTTACTAAATTAACTCAATTTTCTTGGCTTTTGAAGTACAATAAACTCAACTAACCAGAGAAGCAGATCTGCATAACATGCTAGGTTAAAATAAATTTAACTTATTTACAGGTAGTTAAGCTGTTCAAGGAATCTAGCAAATTCAATAAGGGCCATAATATAAGCAACATTGAACATGTCACATTAAGTTTGTGAATCCTTTTAAAATTTCTTACTAATGGTAGCTTTCTTCCAGATCTGCCATTAACTTGGAACTGCTGCTGAGAATTTTCATTGCAACTATATTAAGGAAAGAATTAGCCCACCTTCTGATAGTCCTTCTCAGAAATATAAGAAGACTTGAGGATGGAGTGCCATCTACAGGACTCCAAGGAACAGAGAATGAATTATGAAACTCAGAAGAAATCTGCTTCAGGGAGCTGGGAATATGCCAAGCAGATTCAGCTGAGACAAGGAGAATTTTAAGTAATAGGAACAGTTTCATTTCCAAATACTGGAAGAATAAATCATGAAATTTTTAATGCAGTATGTATATGTGCAAAAGTTGCAGTTGCCATACCCCCCTCTTTTTTTCTCGTTTTTCCTGCAATGAGCAAAAAAGAAAACCAGATGGCTTTTCTCTTCTCCTGAATGAGCTCTGCACCTAAAGAAACACTGCGACTTGCTTCAGAGAAAAGTGCTATGCCATCATGAGGTTTGCTTGTTCGTGGCTTAGAGTATTGTGTGAAGTTAGCCACCTTCATTTGCAAGTCGTGCCTTATGGTAGCACACTGCATAAACACAGCTAATAAATTCCGTTCTGACATTTTCCATGATCACTTAGGTAAATATACTTACCTATTACTTAGGTAAATCTATTTTGTAGGGGGGGGGGAAATCATCACCTGGCACTGTAATGACAAATTCCTGAATTTCTACTCTGTTTTGTGAACATGCTGAATGCAACAGAGGTCAAAACAACCTACATCTAGTGGATGGTAGGTCAAAAGGGGAAAACAATATTTTTTTTTCATTTGTGTATATACCATCTATAAAATACTAAGTATATCATTGTCATTATTTCTTGCCTGTAAAATCATGTAACTGCGGAAGGGCATCCAGAATTATGCCAACCAGCGGCAGATAAAGTGCAGCAATTTTCACTTTCATTTCTGGCTTCAAGCAGGATTTATCCAGGTCGTGTGAACTCATCAAGCTGTGGACAGCACTGACAGCTTTCCTCTGCACCTTGCTTATTCTGTCAGGACAAAAGGAACAAGACTCCTTTCATCAGTTGATCATAGAACAGTCCAAGGAATAACGGGATAAACACAATTAACTTAAATATTGTGAGCGGCAAGTTAAATGCGTCCCCTTAAGGAAAAGAATTTAAGTCACAGATTTCACATGCTTTCTTTTTAATTAAAAAATGAAATACTATTCTCACACTGCTTGGGGATTAAGAAAACATTTATCTGTCACAGTGTTGCATACTGGAGTTTCCTGGCCTAGTAAAATAACACAAACCCAGTTGTTTATCCTTTTTGGTATGATAGATAGGATCAGACATATATGTCAAACACAAGGCCCTCAGGTCACATCCAGCCCATGGCCTGTCTCAATTCAGCCCCTGGCGAGATCAGGTAGGCTGTGGTCGGGCTGCGGGGATCGGGGGAGGCCTCTGGAAAGCCTGCGGCGAGCTTGGGTAGACCATGGATGGGCTGCGGGGACCATGGGAGGCCTATTGAAGGCCCATGGTGAGCTTGGGTAAGCTGTGGGTGGGCTGCAGGGAGGGGGGAAGCCTCTGGAAGATCTGCGGTGAGTTTGGAAAGGTGATGGGGGGCATGGAGGGCCGCAAGGAGCACCAATGGCCATGGGGGGCACTGACCGCCATGGGGTGTGTAGGGAGGGGGAGGTGACGAGGTCGCCCATGGCACTCAGGGCAACAGTTGAAGTGGCCTGCGATAAAATTGTGTTTGACACCCTTGGATAACATTAGTCCAAATGTTAGAAGTGAACTGAATTAATACAACATGTTAAAGTAAACTGTTTTTTTAATTCGCTTTGGTATTTAGAGTACAGGTAGACCTCAATTTACAACCATTCGCTTAGTGACTGCTTGAAGTTGCAATGGCAGTAAAAAAACTGACTTGCAATTGTTTTTCACACTTATGATCATTGCAGCAGCCACCTGGTCACATGGTCAAAATTTGGATGCTTGGCAACTGTCATGTATTTATGACAGTTGCAGTATCCCCGCACCATGTGATCATCTTTTGCAACCTTCTGACAAGCAAAGTCAATTGGGAAGTCTGATTCACTTAATACCCATGTTGCTAACTTAAAAACTGCAGTGATTCACTTAACAATTGTGGCAAATAAGGTCATAAAATGGCACAAAATTCACTTAACAATTGTCTTGCTTAGCAACAAAAACTGGGCTCAATTGTGGTCATACGTTGAGGACTATTTGTACTTCATAAACCAAAGTGGTGGAAAAACATGACTGAACTTGTATGAACATACCCAATCCATTAAATGATTTTCAATCTATATTTTCAATCAATTAATTCTATCATCAGTTAATCATTTAATAGTATTATGTCTTGTCTTAATACTAAATCCCTAAGTAGCCAAAGTTGTAAAATCTCTACAAACCTGCCTATGGGTTTGGTCTTATCAATACTGCAGTCAATTCACTTTCTGTTTATTTAAACTCTGTCTCAGACTACTATGGAACTTAAACTAGTTTAAATCAATTCAGGGGTGAGTGTCCTTGATACTGATTTTTATTTATATTATTTATTAATTAAATTTTTATCCCACCTTTATTGCTTTATAAGCAGCTCAAGATGGCAAACTTATATAATGCTCCTTCCACTTCCTATTTTTCCCAAAACAACAACCCTGTGAGATGGTTGAGCTGAGAGAGAGTGACTGGGCCAAGGACACCTAGCTAGCTTTCATGATGGCTAAGGTGGGACTAGAACTCACAGACTCCTGGTTTCTAGCTTGGTGTCTTAGCTAATAGACTAAACTTGCTGGTCTCGACTATGTGAAAAGAAGAAGTGAGTGCATAAAGTATTTCAAAAACACCTGACTAAAACCCAGTTGAGTACCCTTAATTCACAAGTATTGCTTACACATCCAAGAGACCTACCCTTCCCCTTCTGCATCCAAGGCAGCTGCCAACTCTGTGAAAAGTAGCCCTGTGAGGAAGTGCTGCTGCCGGTAATCTGCTGTAAGTTCAAACATGCTGGAAAGTTTTTGATCCTGGAAACTTGAGCAGGAGCTTGAATTCTACAATAAATGAAAAAAAGTGGCAAATGGTATCCTTATATTGAAATCCAGAGCATTGTTAATTGCATTTTAAAAAATAATAAAATGACCTGACATAAACTTGGAATCTAATTCTTCAATTCCTCCTAGCAGAAAACACTAGTGCTTACAAATATCTCTAGATTCCCTTTCTCTTTGTGTACTGACTGGATACAAGGAGAAAGGGATTGTGGTTCTTGGATTTATTCCTGAGTTTTACATATTTAATGGATTATTTGGCCTATGCATATGCATGCATGCATTCATTCATTCATTCATTCATGTTGAATATGGCAAAATTAAAGGGTGATTCAACAAACATACTCCAGCTTTCCCATCTATACAGATGTATGGGGAAAAGGATGATAGCCTCATTATGAAAATATTTATTAATAAAATATTAATGAATAAGCAATGAGAGGTACTATGAAGGCTCAATTACCAATATATTCTGTATCTGCCAAGGAAGGGTCCCCATCCCCTATATTATTACATTGTATTTTTTGAAAAAATACAGGAAGTACCTGGGATGATATAGAAGGAGAAGGAGATGTTGGAGCATATCCTGAAGTCAGAAAGAAGAGGTTCAAATTGAGGTAATGTTCATGACTGCAGAGAATTTGTAAGAACTCCAGCCTCATGGACAACAACACTGGAATATTATTCATTTTATTTGAAAACTAGAAAAGAAACATTGCAAAGAAAAGCATGATGAATATTTGCATAAGGAAAGAAATGTTTTGCTCTTGAAATAGATCAATCAAAATAACAAAGAAGCAGTAATCATCTTCAATTGTTCCATTTAATGTTTGCATCACATTAAGTTTACATCTATTAGACCCTCACTCCTAGTGGCAGCATTTAAGAAAATGGATTGTTTTCTGTTAATATCATGATTCTCATTAGAAAGTACCGTATTTTTCGCACCATAAGACGCACTCCCCCCCCAAAACAAAGGGGGGGAAGGTGTATGCATCTTATGGAGCGAATACTCCCAAAAAGCGTGGGAGATCGCTCTGCG
>JANHFO010003972.1:323732-339662 GCA_032468095.1 Pareas carinatus
CACCCACGGGGTGCTCCAAAGTCCGGAGATCGGCCTGCAAGCTGAACTGGAGGCTTTCCGGCACTCCGTGGATGGGCGGAGATCGCTCCGCGGGGTGCTTCAAAGTCCGAAGATCAGCCTGCAAGCTGAACTGGAGTGTTCCCGGCACCCTGCGGATCCGCGGAAATCGCTCCGCGGGACGATCCAAGGTCAAAGGATCGGCCTGGAGGCCGAACTGGAGCACCCCGCGGAGCAATTTCCGCGCATCCACGGGGTGCCGGGAACGTTCCAGTTCAGCCTGCAGACTGATCTCCGGACCTTGGATCGCCCAGCGGAATGCCTCTGGGCGCCCTGCGTCTTATGGTAAATCTGTAATATACTTTCTTCATCCGTACAATTTAAAAATATTGTGTTATAAATTCCACGGCAATTGTTACTAGCAACATCCTTAGTACAATTGAATTACTCAGTAAAACCTATCAATGCAAAACTGATCTTTAATTCCAAAGAAGCCATAGGAAAAAAACAAAATTTCACAGCCCTGGTTTCAAATCTCTATAGCCTGCAAAGAATGTTAAAGGAAGTATCTGAAAAAGTTGGGTGGATTTTTATAGGTCTAAAGTTGATAAAAATTGGATGGATGAATTGTTTTGCCCAACTAAAAACTAGTTCACTTATTCAGGAAAACCATATCATTGCACATATGGATCTGTGCTAATTGAGGGTGCATTCGAAGGATTATACACATGTTCTAGAGTTAATTGTTTGGCCTGACAGGTCAGTTTGATCTGACACATCAGTTTTCCATATGCAAGAAGGCTAATGTAGGAATCTTTTTGAATGAGATATTCACCAATTAATTACCAATCTGATTTGAACAATTTAATTAATAAGCTGCTATGGAGATGGGACGTCTGTCTCCCTCACATTCTGACAACCTGCAGTCCCCATCAGTATTAGCATGAATGAGTGAGAATTAATGGAAGTGATGGTATATTGGGGAATTGAAGTTTACATGCTTATGAATTCCAAACTGAGAACACTTCAAAGTTACAAAATAAATTACTAATTTGTGAATTCTTAAACATTTTCCATCACCCCCCCCCAAAAAAGGCTGAGTAAGAGTAGGAGAAAGAAAAATCTAACTAGCCATGCCTTCATTCAGCTGGTCTTAGAAGGAGTATTGGACTATTCTCCATATGTGCAATTTGGATCCTATCAGGTATTAAAGTTATACACAGCAATTTCCACAAGAAACAAGCTACTGCATCTGCAGAATATTTCAATCCTTCTCTTCTTACACTTGTTTCCATGCTTAAGAGAACCATGACATAATAACTGGAAAAAGTCTCACTTTAAAAGCTTCCATTTTTTCTTTAGTTACCATCCTGTCCAATGAAGAGTTTTTAAGAATGTGAAACATTAAACACTATTATCTGATTTTCAGCCAGCTAAGTAAGATATTTCTGAAATAGGATATTTTTCTTGTGGGCAATGGACCTCTCTCTGTTTTACACTTAAGACAGTAATCTAAAATCAAACTACAATCTCTGCACACTTGAAAGTTATATATTTGGATGTATGGCCTTTATTTAAAGGATTTTTATAGTGAGGCCTACCTGATTGCAGTAGAGTTTGATGAGGTTAAACACAAATCCACGATCCATTAAAGAAAGAAGATCGTATAGGAAAAATGCCAAGCTAATATTGATCTTTTCTGCTTGCTCACTTTCCTTAAAAAAGAAAGAAAGGTTATTTCCCAAAAAGAACTGTTTTTTACAAATACTCTGAAGTAAAATCTGCTCAATAATTATAGATTAATATAATTAATACATGAACTGAAATGACAGGTGAGGAAAGCTATCACATTTAAACTTTTGCCTACTGGGTCTAGATGTATCATAACAAGATGGGCCACACAAATAGATTTATCAATACCCAGGAGAATAGAAAGGCATATTGGCGTGCATTTAGTGGCCCAGAAGCCAGTACTCTGACATACTTGGGGTAAAGTTAGGTAAATACAATTCCCTCATCATGTGCAATTCATTCTAGATTCCATTAATCGTTCTAAGATTCCTAGGTCCATATTTGGTAATATAATGTAAAGCTCAATTGAGGTTAATAAAAAGGATGTAGATGTAAAACATGTAATAACGATTAGGGAAAAACTGTAAATTTCAGATTTGTTTGGTAAACTAATTATAACAAATGGATTTATAAAACAGACGAGACATCTGACAATATCCATTTGTCAACTGACATTTTGGACATTGCAACAGATAAATTACAACAGTATTTTAATCTCATTGGAAGTTGATATTTTTCAGATTGAATTTATGAAGTAGGTGAGAAAATATGGGTTTCTATCACCTTTGGAAACCTGGTGGTGCAGTGGTTAGAATGTGGCATGGCAAGTTAACTCTGCCCACAGCCCAGAGTTCGATCCTCACAGGGTTCAAGACTGACTCAGCCTTCCATTCTTCTGAGGTCAGTAATATGAGGACCCAGATTGTTGGGGGTCAATAAGCTGACCTGGTAAACTGTTCAGAGAGTGCTGTAAAGTACTATGGAGTGGTATACAAGTCAAAGTGCTATTCTATTACTTTGTCTTTTGGATTATGATTTGGTATTTTTACCCTATAGTTAGAGTCCTTACAATTATATATTTAACCTATCAAGCTATTTTAGAGTACCCATCATGGCCCAGAATTTGAATCTGAAGAAGCTGCTTGAGATGAACCAGTGGAATGTCAGTTTCAGGAGATACCAGGCCAGGAATCACTGTGACATAGGTATCATCAGAAGAGTGAGTGGTCAGATGATGAGGCATGGCTCCCAAGCCCTCGGCCTTACAGGTAGAGAAGAGAGCAGAGCAAATATATTCAGTCGGGCTCCTTGTCAAATAACTGCCTCAATTATAGATAGTTGGATGCAGCCTGACTTAAGAAATAGTGCTGACACATGCTTCACTGGTGGAAACAACTTTCTTATCTGCTATGGTTTATTGCTGATGTGTATTCTGCTCTCATGTAAAACAACCTGAAATTCTGATGTTTCAACTGACTGACAAACCTGGCTTGGTTTTCTGAACTTTGGGCTGGATTTTAATTTCTCTTCTGTGTCCTCCTGTTAAAAGTGTAACTACTATCCATGCAGGTTTTCTTTCCAGGAGTCTATTAATTTTTACATTTTTCCTTGTCTGCTATTCACTCTTGAATAAATTGCTTTTCTCACCTAACAACAGTGTGTATGTGTGTGTTCGAAGCATCAGTATCAACCTGAGAAGGATGTCCTCTGTATCCTTTAACTTTTAATCTTAGCTTTTTTCAGTAAATAGTTTTAAGATATTAAGGATATGATAACACTTCGTATTGCACCTATTCAGAAAATAATATGGTTATTCCATTAATCAGACAATTATGCAGTGTCATTACCAAAGCATATTGCTATTGTACAGCCTTATGATTTATACTCTGGCTATACTCTATACTTTATTTTAAAAAAATAATTTACAAAGGCCCTCTTAGTCATGATTGCCACCTGCTCTTCAAGGAAGAGTTATGAGTCTGGAAGTATTCTCACATAATGTCCAGTTCTATTTGAAGAAGTGTAACTCCATCCAGAATCAAAAATAGTGAATTCCTAGATCCAGATGACCTCAAAACTCTCAGCCTCTCAGCCTTACCAGGGGTGAGCCGAAATCTATTATTTCTCATTGAAATCCACAAAGTCTCTAGACATTAGAAAAGGACATTGGCAGCATTGCTTAGTTCACCCAAGGGTGGAGATATATAGCTGAGTATCAGCATCATACTGATGAAACTAATTTAAAATTTTGATCCTACCATATGAATGATGCAGCCCTAAGTTCATGATAACCCTGACTTTCCTGTCCATGATGGTTCTCTGTTTCCTTAAATATGAACGCCTTGAAAATGATGTTATTTAGATGCTCATCTCTCGTAATCACAGAAAAAAGCAACGATCATGAATTTTAACATAAACACTAGTTATTTTTGAATTGATATTGAGGTACAAGAACAATTTTTCTGGAATAAAATTATATAATTGTGAGAGTTTTTTGGAGTTTATTCTAGATTGTGAAATTACCTTCTGGGTCTTAATTGAAAGTGCAGCAACTTCTGAGGTAACAACACTGACAATTGTGGTGATGTCATCTTTGAAGCGGTTAGAAAATCGAGCTCTGCGGGGAACATCCTGCTTCTGTACATTGTCAACATACTGAGCCATGCTTTTTACCTTGAAAAAACATCAGCATTGTTTATCAAACAGTGAGTTTCTAAACGACAGCAAATAGTAGAATTGAAAGAATTCACACATTGTGAAGAATTCTTTCTCTATATTTCATGAAGCTGTAACCTAACGTTTCTAAATTCTGCTCTAAAATTTCTGCAGTTAAAATGAGAACTTGCAATGCACCTGTTAAAGTTAAATGTGGGGTTCTGTTCTAAAATTCTTAGGTGTATAATATAATCTATATTAAGTATTTTGCTTGACTATTACAAGTAGTAGTGCATACATTTTCTGCTTTTACTTATACATGGTTTTAAAAAGTGTAACTTAAACAGGGAGCCCCAGAGAGTCAACATTAGGAACTGTTTATTCTGCTTCTCTTGATTACAAAGTTAGAATATCAATAAAATTCTTCCAGTGTTCTGCATATTCACATATGATTACTGTGTTTGATGTGGCACTGAGTAGCTCTAAACAGTTTGGTTTTTTCAAAAACATACATATGTATACATATGTATATTTATTTCAGGGGTAATTCTTAACTTACTAAACAAACACACAGTTCTTTTTGACCAGTTTACTTTCCTGCACATTTGATAATGAGATCAATTAGATTAACAATCTTGAATTAAAATTTTATTTTAATTGACTAGAAGAATACTGTTAATTCCTTGTAAGCTATTCCCATTTCATAATTCCCTTCCTGAACATGCTGTGTAGACATCTATTGTTTGCTTAGGAGTCATGTTTTCTTATTACCTAGTGATGGAAAGGAACTAAACACTGAAATATTTGTTCTATTTTATTTGAGTTGAGCATCAAGTCACATACTGTAATTTCCTTTACTGAAAATAAAAGGAACATACAAAATCTTACCAACAATTCAAAGAAGAACCAAGCATACTTGAAGACCGATTCTCTCACCATCTGTGTGCTGACCACCATCTGAAGTGCGATCTCTTCATGAAAATGCTACATGTTATAGTAAAACCCAAACATGATTAACAATTGACTTTCAGAGCTCTGAAAGTAGGAGATCCAAAAGGGAATCCTTTTGTATTAGTCCATAAACACAGGCAGCAAAACATTAAGAAAGCACAGAATGAGCTGCTGGCAGCAAAAGGAATCCTCTAGAAGACTGACCAAAAAATAATAGCAGAAAAGATGGTGCGGGGAAAGGCAGACTACCCTAACTGTCATACATTTTGCAATGGCAGAACCAGTACCCTTGAAAAGAATGAATTAGTATAGCCTAATAAATTTTACAATATCAGTAGTAGTTTTTTCCTAGAAAAATTAGTAATAATTAATGATAATTGTATGTATCACCAACACAAAGGTGATCCAGAATGAAGGACTAAATCTTCTGTGGCATGCAGTTAAATTTTAATTAATTTTAAGTTAACTGAAGATTAAGTCTGCAATGACATGTGCAAAAGAAGACTGTCGCATAAAGCAGCGTGAGAAGCCTTTAGTTTTAGTTAAAAATGAAATTAGACACCTTGTAGTTTTTTTAAGATAATTTAAATACAACTTAAAATAGACTGAATGTATTAATGATTTTATGCATTTTAACATTTAAGATTAAATACTACAGTGGTTGTTTTTTAAAATTGCTGTGTTAACTGAGATTTTCCTTGTCATTTGGCTTCCTGTAATTTCTAAATCCCAGAATACATTGAACACTTATCCCATAAACAGAATCTCTCTCCCTTGCATCATATGCTTTTTCTTTTTAATGCTGCAACAGAAAAAAGATGGTATATGATGATCTCTAGAGAACAGTAACTAAAATGTTCAATTATCCTGTTTGCATTTATTCAGACAAAATTCCCTTATAATCACCGAGGTTTGAATTTCAGTAAATACGTCTGGAGTTTTAGCTTGCAATTATAGTTTATTTTTCAGTTTCACATTTTAACCTAACGCAAATGGGTCCTTAAGCAACCTAGGTAGTCATAGAGCTGACAAATATTTTACATCACCCGGTGTTATTACTTATAGGACCATTGTTTCTTTCCTGAGAAATTTAAAATAAATTTGGAGCTTAGGCATTTCAAAGTGAGAATTGAAAAGTGGCATGTCTGTAATAAAGTGTAGAATGTCTATCAACAAGCAGATTGGCATTATGTGGCAGTCTACCTTTTGTTTGGATAGGCGAGCACTTGTGCGGGGACTTGACATATCACTGTTGGATTCACTATAGAAAGACACACGGCTGTAGCTTCGATCTGCAACCTGGAGAAAATGACCAGATGCCATAGTGAAAAAGAATTACTAGAACAGCGAAGGAAGGAAGGAAGGAAGGAAGGAAGGAAGGAAAGAAGGAAGACTGTGCATGAAGTATGCAATGAATATATTGTGACATTGTTCCCAGTAAATTAAACATGACTGACCCCATATGTTCCTATTTAGTACTATATATATATACTATACTATACCTATTCAAATGCTGTCTACATTGCAATACAAATGGAAGAAATACAAAAATCTCTTCTCTAGCACTAGGATAGAGAAAAGCTTTTTTTTGTATTAAGAATGTTAACTGAGAACCAGAACCATGATTAATACCCAGAGCAGTTATTTTTCAATGAGTTTAAAGAGCAAGTATACACTCATTGAATTAGAATAAAATAAATAAAATAAAATACCGGTAACTCATTGAATGAAAACAATTTTTTAACAGGGCTGTAGTTGGAAATTAATGTTCAGATTCAATAATACAATCTTCTATGATGGTTGTTTATTAACTTTTATCCCAAATAATGGCATAAAAATACTGAAAAAACATTACATGAAAGTCGCATAAATTATCATAGCAGTATGCAGGGTGAGACTTGTTGCATTTTTTTCTTTCTCGTTATTTTGTAAGATCACTAAACTTTGGATTTAATCTCTACCTCTTCTTATCTTTAATACTTTTTATCTTCTACAAGATAAAAATATTATCAGTACTTTTTAAAATGAACTGGCCACTACACAGTCTCATATAGGAACGATTCTAGTCCCTCAGCTACTCAAAACCATTTATGTTACATGTTTAGCTCATGAGTGAGTTCTGGTGTTTGCCATATACTGGTCAGACAATCTTGATCTAGATGCAAGAAATAAAAATATTTGCATAAAATGTGAATTTAACAGACCTAAATGGGAAAAGGAGTTTCCATCAAATGAGTCATAGTGGCATAGTAGTTAAAATGCGGTATTGCAGGCTAACTCTTCCCACTGCCAGGAGTTCAGTCCTGAACAGCAAAAGGTTGACTCAGCCTTCCATCTTCCAAGGTCAGTAAAATGAGGAGTGAGGTGGCTGAGGTCAATATGCCAACATAGTAAACCACTCAGAGAGTGCTATAAAGCACTATTAAGTGGTATATATGTGCTATTGTTGTTGCTATTAAAGCCCAATGTCCACTGAATATGAATGTGAATGTAGAGTATTTAACTTACATAAATGTATAAATGTACATATTTGATATAACATGTATATACGTTTTACATAAATGTAAATGTAAAATTTCATAAATTTGTGAAAAGAATTTAGACTGAGTCACCAAACAACAGGCTTTTCTATTATTTGGGGATAAACTCCAATGTAAGATTTTGTTCATTGCATCCAAGGTCCACTAAAAGAAAGTCCAAACATTTCAGGTTTTATTACATAAACAATCTTATGTTTTAGCAGTCTAGAACTATATGATCCTCTCTTACCTTTGAGGACATGATGCTTTTCACTTCTTCATCAGGAGCATTCTGGATTCCTGCAATATCTGGATTGCTACAGCTTGTTGCTCGACTCTGCAAGAGTCGAGATCCCACTGAGATAGCAGCCGTACGACCATATGTGTAATAACGAGATTCAGGAAGATTTGTGCTTCCACTTGTACCTGCCAAGAAAAAACATTACGCTGCCCATTGGTATTTAAAAAAAATACTAGGACATCTCTGGGTCCCAAAAGTGATAATTTTGTCCTTTTTGTTGAAATGTTCCATCCTGCCCCTCTAAGCTAATGCCTTTCTGCCCCAGAGCAAATCCCCCATTCCACGACGTTCTACATTTCAGCACTAGGCTCCCTCCTCACAATCATTTGAACCTTTTTGCAGAAGTAACAACAATATTACAACAATCAAGTAGCAAGATTAGTCAGATTCTGTTTATACAGTGTCCATAAAGGATTAAAAAATATTTCTCTAAGTTGAGATCTTTCAGGCCAAGGAGCAAAAAAGACCTAAAATGCGAGCATTATGATTTTTTTCTAATTTAAAAATGTATAAACATTTTTGATGAGAAAATGCTTTTCTTTCTTCAGAGAAAGAAAAATCTTTTATGCCAAAATTAAAAATATTTTTTTAGCAGGACCCTATTTTTTGCATTTCTTACTGCAATCAATTGCAAAGAAAGCTTTGTTTTTCAATTCAGATATGCAATCCAATATCTTAAGTCAACAGAGATTATAGAAATGGCTGACAATATAGTGGCCTTATCTGTCCAAGACTTAGCAACAGTTGTCCTTCCTGAAGTTTATTCTGCTCACAGAGATTAGCATCATAGCACAATGTCTGCTAATTCTATATACTTGCTTGCAACCAAATCCAACCTCTAATTAGAGTGAAATCAAGGTTTAAATTCTTACAGAGGCTTGAAGCAAAGTATGTCTGCAACAGGGGGCCAAAAGGACTAAAATGATGAGTGTAACCATGGATCCAATCCTTATTTTCTTATAACGTGTATTGATGCATATGAAGAGAGTCAATGTGAAGAGAGTTCTGACCCTGCTGATCCCCTTTTATGGCTCCGCTTGAAGCCACTGTCTATAGTCAGAAGGAACAATTTTCACCTGATTCTTGTTTGAAGCAGTCTAATCAAGTTTAAGGCTTTTTCTTTTGATATTGTGAGAACTACTTCCTGCAAGATATAGCACTTACAAAGAGACTATCAAATGCAGTTCACCCAAAAGGAAATGAATTCTTGGCTGAGAATATAGTCTTTTACAAGTTTGTACTTGTGACATGTTTTCCTCTACCTAAGTAGTAAATGTTATGCTTAGCATGTGGCAAATTAAATAGTCTGCAACAATATTTTTCCCTAGTTAAATTGATACCATGCAAGATATTCAAGGTAATGTCTGTTTGTCTGGACACCACAGGATAATGGGCAACTTAAAAAAATCAAGAATGCCATACCACATTCTCAATTACTAATTTACTGCAAGCTTGACTGTTGCAAAGAACTTTTGGAGGCAAAACTAAAGGTGGATGGAGCTTCCCAGTCTCTGACACTCTTTTTTCCTCCTGTCTTTCTAAGCAACAGATCTCACCAGATGGTGGTCTGCACAGAGTTTTAAAATCAGAATAAGGACAGCATAAAATATGCTTGACAGGGAGAGGCTGGCTAAGCCAGATGTGTTGGTAATCGTATGGTTTTATTATTTTGGTATTTTTCACTTGAAATGTCTCAGTGACCTATGCAATCTCAGAGTAGATTCCGCTGCAGCTTAAATCTCAGAAAATATTCATGAACTCCACCTATAAATAAGTGTAAATAAGCACTGGATTACCTGTAAATATAAATTGCACAATATTTTACAAGAGGCTGAAACCATACCTAATTTTATAAAATCTCTCTGAATTTCAGGAAGACGGAACACGTAGTACACATAGGATGCTAGGAGGCAGTTTCGTCCATGTTGATCCTGGCTCAGATCTTTACTGTTGTGGAGGCTATTCACTATTGCCACCACCGACTCAAAGGCATACTGGGAGAGGTTTGCTAAAAACAACAAAATAATAATTTTCCTAGTTGAGTTTATGGGTAAATATGATTCATTTTTGTAAATTATCTAAGAACATTTCTGAATTTCAAGTTATTTCAACATAACACTGGGAAATGTAAAATGATTTGAGAATAAAGTATTCCAATCCATGTTTAAAATCAGTAAATATGTAAAACATTTACAGTTCAAAGTCACATAGACCTTAAATAAAAGAGAAATTAAAAAATCATCCAAATCATTAAAAATGCCTTAATATGGCATTCCTCAAGATAGAATGGATAGAAAACAGAACCAAAATTGAATTCAGATTCAGTCCCTTAGGATAGATCCGTTGATTAATCTACACAGTCTGAATCTGTATTCAAAGCAATGACTTTATTCATGAAATCTGCATAAAACAAAGCAAAATTATCTCTGGTGTGGCAGAGAGAGTCTATCAGTCAAGGAAATTTTTTATATAAAGTTTCAATTTCAGGTTTCTATGACAGTTGTGTAGTTTGTTTTTTATATCAATCTTGCTTGATCTGAAAAACATGCGTTCATATATATTTTTAAACATAGCAAATAACACAAAATTTATACATTCGAAATCAACAGCAATGTTTCATACCTGTCTGGCCAGCTATAAGCATTGGCTGGACAAACAACTGGAACAATTTATCCAATACCAAGTGTAAAAAGTGCACTAGAGGCTCAAGGCGGGAAGAATTCAAGCAAATAAGGCTGAGTTTCAGCTCATGTTCCAGGCTAGCTTCTGTGATTTTCTCATTCAACACTCGGATGGGGAAGGTAACTTGACTTTCAAGTGCATAACAGAGGGTGAAGAATTTCTCCAGGTGATTGTCCTATAAACACAATCCCAAACAGGTATGAATGACGTGTAATGGTTATTATAGAGCTTGAATTGCTCCTGTCAAATATCTGGAAAAGGAAAGCATAGTTTTTTTTTCTATTTTTGCAGTTGTAATGCATAGTTAAAACAGTTTAAATCTTCAGAACTAACCTAGGTTTTGCAGTTTTAAACTCTTCCCAAACTTGATGTATCTAGTCCAAGACCTAATGTCTTTTCATTAACGATATTTTAAAAATCCAAAACTATTATCATTCATCTCCCCAAACCTGTGCAATTTTTTAAAGAATGGTAATCAAAACCATGTCAACATTTTGCAGGCCAATATTGTTATTCTTTTTTTATCCTGCAAAAATTCTGGCTCTCCAAATCAACTTGAAAGCTTATTTTCATATATACAGTATATCAATAAATGCTATTAAACTCCGTGAATATCAGATCAAAAGAGATACAGAAAGAAATCTTTAGGAGAAAAAATGCCCATGAGAAAAAAATCAGAACTTTTCACCTTCAAGTTAAATAAAATTAGGGGAAATTGTTTTAGTTCTTCAATTGCACCTGGATCTCACTTGACATAACCCTGGCACAGCTAATGTTAGTCACAATCATTTAGTCATTAATATCAAATATTTTAATGGTATGAAGCAGCTGCCAAAGAGGGCTATAAATCTTTGCTGACCCTTTATACCACTTAGGTACCAGGCATACTGGACGTTTGTTTCTACTATTTTTATCTGTGAATTTAGTCAAAAGCTATGAAGCCACTTTCACCTAGAAGGCTGTTCCGATTGCTCAATTTGGTGTACAGTGTGATTATACCCTAATCTAAAAGCTACACAAAAGAATCATGGAATTACACATTTACACAAGATGTATTATCTCTCCAGTTCACCTTTTTTGCAGTTTAACCAGAAAGACAATGGTTAATCTACTCATGTTTTCTTTATTTGATAATCTCTTTATGAAATCTGAAGTTTTGAAGATAAGTAATTGAAATTAAAGAATTAATTTGAAAAAGAAAAATAATAATTTTTGCATGAATGGAAACCCCTCCTCACCACCATCACCCCAATTTCTTACCTGGGTATGAACTGATGAAATACCTTGCACCTCCACATTAAACACTCCCTTGTGCCCTTCCACCCATTTAATAGGAGGAGATTGTGGAGGAACTTTCTACAGGCAAGACAAAATTGATGGTCAAAAGATATGTGATGACAATTCAAAAGACAATGAATTCACATTTATATCTACTTGGTGTTGAGTGCTTTTGCACTGAACACCAAATATTTACAGTTAACGTTTTAACAGGTAGCACCTCAACTCAGAATGTTTTTAAGCTATTACACCGATACAGTTATGGCTTCTTCCCCAATATGGCACCCTTTAAAAAAATTCTTCTCGCAAAATAAGTCAATTTCCATCATTCTTTTTTATTATAAAGATCTGTGACTAGTGCACCAACCTTAAAGGAATAAATGAATAATTCAAAAATATCTAGCATGTAACCAAATCATCCAAATGAAATATTACCACTAAATTTTGATGTATGTATTTGATTCAAAATAAATACACAGTTCATTATTTGTATTTACAATGGCTGCAAATAAACTCACTCACATTTTATGTTGCAGAATCAGACTGTGTCTCCCCAATAATTGTATGTTATTTAAATATTCTAAGTGGTTTTCAGAATGTGTTGTCTGGGGCCCCCAGGGTGGTGGTCATATCAAAAACAAACTTTTTTAAAAAATTCTATTTTAATTTCTAATAGAGTAAATATTGATAAGTATAACCAACCTAAATCAAAGTTATCAGTCATTTTTAAAAAATTGTAAACAGGCCTTAAGACCAAAACCTTTGAGAACTGCTGTTCTAATATATTGGAAACACTGTTCTAATATGAAAGGGTCCGCAACTTGAGAATCCTCCTGGATGCACGGCTGTCGCTGGAAGATCACATGACGGCCGTGGCCAGGGGGGCTTTTTACCAGATTCACCTGGTCCGCCAGTTGCGCCCCTTTCTGGATCGGGACGCCCTTCGCACAGTCACTCAGGCACTCATTGTCTCCCAGCTGGATTATTACAACACCCTCTACATGAGGCTCCCTTGAACCACATTCGGAGGCTGCAATTAGTCCAGAATGCGGCCGTGCAGGGGATTATGAGGGTCCGGGGATGTTCCCACGTGACCCCCCTCCTGCGCGAGCTGCACTGGCTTCCTGTGGCCTTCTGGGTGCGCTTCAAGGTGCTAATTGCATCCTTAAGACCCATCTCTTCATCCAGGCTGGGCTGGCTTGACCCCCAGGGTTTTTAGTTGGGACGGTTTCTTAAGGAGGTGTAGCAGAGGATTTTAGGGGGCTCACCGGGTTCTATATTTTAAGGTTTTTAAGGATTTTGCAGCCCAAATAGGTTTAACTTAATTATAAATTGTTTTAATATGGTATTGTGTGGTTTTAAATGGCTGCACACCACCCTGGGTCCTTTGGGAGGAGGGCAGTATATAAATCGAAAATAAAATAAAATAAAATAAAATAAAATGAAATAAATGTATCTTAATAACAATATATGGCTAAAAAAGATCATGGCTAGTAATCTTATAGGGGGGAGGAAAGCCAAATAAAGGTTTGTTCTTCTATTTGATATCCCTTTTTATCAGATAATGTGTCTTTAAATCACATGTCTCTGTATAGGTTTGCCTTTAAGGAAGGTGAATGTTATTATATTAGAAGGCAAATGTTAACAGTGTCCTTTTCATTAGGCAAAATGATTCTTGGTGGTTTTCCGCATTACCTCTGCTGAGTGCATTGAATAGTTGGCAGGCAGTTTATCCAAAGCAACAGGCAGGCAATAATGTCCTGTTTGGAGTCGATCGTTTAACAGAATCGGCAGCCACTGAAACAGATGAAGAGAGAAAGAGAGTTATATCATTACTGCATGAACGATTGATAAGGCTTAATTACATTACAAGGAAATAGATTAGAAATCAGCCAAAGTCCTTCCCACATTCGTTCTTGCAACGACCTTTACTGTCCAGCAGTTGCATTATCTGCAATTGTTTGCATTTCTTCCTCCAAAACTACCCCTTTGTAAAACTACTGATTTTCTGAATACCTCCTCTTACCCCAAACCACAAAGCTTTTTAAGAATCCAGCAAAATGCTTTGAAAAATCCCATGGGCAAGTTGTATGCGTTTGTAGCAGAATTTTAATTTTCCCTCATCTACTCCATTCCTAGGTCAAGTGGGAGGGATGTACATCACATAGATAATAAATGTATGTGATATATATATATATATACACCATGGATATTATGTGTTGCAAACTATGAGCTATACTGGTAGTCTGAGACAACAAGATATAATTTAAGTAAAAAAATGCATGCAAAAAACAGCCAAACACAAAATTTGATATCTGTGTGCTGTGATGTGAAACATCCATAAAGCACCCACATGCAATATTTTGTTATGAATGTACCTATGCAATACATGTAATACATAGAAGATGTACAATATATAAGAGCCCTTATATGTATTTGATGGAAGTAAACTATGAACCACAAAAGCTTTTGCAACAGTACATTTGTTAGTCCTTAAGGTGGTGCAAAACTCTTGTTCTTGTGTGTAAAAGGTTACTTCACTGACAGTGTGCATTGTAGACCCATATACATTAAACAGCTGCCTGCAAAACGTGTCAAGTTTTGCTTTAACAAATGGATAGAGATTAGAGATTTGTGCAATAAATATGCAACACGAGTGATAAATTGCTTGTTTCCTGATGGGAATTACAAATAATTTGCAGGTTGAGTAGGTCAATACAATTTATGTTTCACACACGCTTCTTTGAAATTTTGCTTCTGTATAGTGGGCAGAAGGGTCTCAGCATGTGACAGCGCTTCACCAACTTTGTGTCTGGATACAAAAGTCAAACAGGATTGGGCCACCTGGAGAGTGACATCATAACACCCCAGGGAGTAGGCTAGATTACAATAAAGGCAGTGGCAAACTGTTTCTATACAGTTGCCAATTTTTATATTGTTGCCAAAAAAAATTACATGCATGCGTCCATGAACTCACCAGAAGTCAAGCTAAACTCAAATTAATTTTACAATACTTTCATTTGACAGAAACAATGAAAAAGATATTTTTCCAAGACTTTGCTGATAGGAACCAAAACTGACTTACTGAATAACCCAGGAGAGTTTCTACAGAAGCTCCCTGTTTTGACTGACAGCTGATGTGGTAAAATGTGAACAGCAGATGGTGTTTTTCTGTCAGTTTAGCTGGGAGTTTAATTTTCACTTCTTCATAAAAATCGGGACACCTGTATTTTTTAAAACAAAAAGATACATATAAGTAAGTGTATCTCTATATTTGTATTGATATTTAAGCAGCAAACATACATTCTTCTTTAGAGAACTGCAAGTTTCTTTACCTATTTATTAGCTTTGGTGTATAGCATATCATAACATTTGTGATAGTATAAATTTGTCACAGATCATAAATAAAACTTTTCTGAAAAGAAATAGGAAGTGTAATAGAATTTATAAATCCAACCTATGTTGAAGAAAAGACCAAGGAATTGTTCCTCCAGAGGAAAATGAAATTTGCATTCATATATGCAAGATATTAAACTGTTTACAAATATATATAATTAAAATCTGCCTTCTTTTATCACTGTAGACCAAAACCATCATAGGTTTATATTTCAATAACAGGGAAGCACAATTTTGTCCTGCCAGGTTTAATAATAATTAACTATTGAATTAATAGTGATATTAACATGGAAATTATTCTTATTTTTTTAAATCCAAAATTCTATCCACAATTAATATCACTACATCAAATATTAAGTAAAACTGTGCTTAAGGGAAGTCACACATATGGGAGATAAAGAGAAAGCATCGTCAATTCCTAATTATACTGTATAATTGCTCTTAACTAACATGAAACACTATATCTTAACTTTTCATGCTTTATTTTTTTTTTGGAATTCCATGTTCCATGTTTTTGTTGTTGTTGTTTCAAGACAATAAATGCATACTAATCATTTTAATTACTGAATGCAAATACCT
>JANHFO010003972.1:372518-388028 GCA_032468095.1 Pareas carinatus
AATATTTAATGTAAGTATAACTATTATTGAGAACAGCTGCAACTTTTATTGTTAAATTAGTACAAGGAGCTGATTTTTCATTATAATTTCTATATGGCCCATTTAAAGACTAGATTTGAAACTGATCTAATTGATGAAAAAGACACTGACTATCTTGGTAAAATCATTTTAATCTGGAACATTTATGATTTGATTCTGTTTGCTTAACAACTTTTATCACAGCAACTGAAGTTTATTCAATAAATAATAACACTTAATAAAACACATTTTTCATGATGTGTGAATAATTTTTTCAAGTATGGATATACTTTCCCCATAATAGTCCAATTCTATTTAATTTTATATTGTCTTTTCTCCAGTAAGATGAATATGAGATCCATAATTCCAGCAAGAGTACTTTGAATTTCAGTCTTGCTTTTATTTTCAGGCCAATGAATAGTATTAGGCATAATGGAAACCAAACTGTGTAAATTCAGCCTGGATGAAGCCTCTGCCCACAAAAAGTGGGAGGGGGGGAGATAACTTTCAATGGGTGTGGTATAGTCTAGTTAATTTCTTTCTTATAAATTTCCATGATATTTAAAACTATTTTTCTCTAATTTTAGTCTGCATAACATAATTTTTAATTCTCGGCATTGTATCAGAGAATAGCTTTAGGATACTTTTGTTGGCATATTTGTAGGAAATCATAGTACCTAACTGGCATAATGTCAACAAACGAAATATTTAACATTTTATCTTGATTATCAAATCAGTAATATCAAAACACTTCCAGTCATGAGATAACTAAGTTCGTATATTAACATTATTTTTTTAAAAAAATGCAAGCAAAGTGAACTGCAATGCAGTTGTCATTCTTTCGAGTAAGCTTCCTGACACATTTCTCCGTGGAATTTTCTCTATTGGGCTGTTTCTCCTTGACAATGACACAGGAAACCTGCGATACATTGTACCGATGCAGAGTCCCCTGTTTCCTATACACGACTCCCACACACCGCACACATTTCACGCACGCCTTCCAACTTATTTAAAGCAGGAATGGCGACCCGGACGCCTATCCTGCCAATCCCAGCACAGCCCAAAGCCGCCGAGCATTTTGTGCGTCCTTCCCCAGCCCCCCCCCTCCCCCCCAACAATTGCTTGGCAAACTGGCACAACCTCTCCCATCCTCTCCCGCCTCTCTCCTGTCCTTCAAAACCCGCTGTGATAAGCACCAATTAGAAAATTCGCTCCGATTGCCTCTGACCAATGAGGTAAACGTGACAAATCAGTTGTCAAGCGGCTTGGGAGGGGGGGGCAGCCGGCCCAATCGGGAGGATCTGCCACTCCTGCGCAGAAGGAGGCGGCGACCGGGAGGACAACCGAGAGAGGAGGCCGAGCCGGCGGGAGAGGCCGAGCGGGTCAGCTCGTAGTTCTTGCAAGATCCGGGATGCCCTACAAGCTGAAGAAAGAGAAGGTGAGAGGGGGGAAGGCGGGAATGCCTCCTCTAAGGCCGCCGTGCAAAAACACGCCCGGGTCTGGCGACGAGCGAGCGCGGGGCCTCCGCCGGGAGAGGAGCCTCCCCACCCGCGCGCCAGGGACTGAAGCCGCAGGCTGGCAGGGCGGATACGGGGGCTGTTGCTGCTGCTGCTGCTGCTGCAGCACTTTATTTGCAAGAGTCGCAGCCCTTTCGGGCGACGCAGGATCCGTGTCGTGCAACAGTTACAGGAAGCGGCCGAGACACACCTGCGTGCAGGCAGACCTTAGGCTTGCCGCACGCAAACGTCGCCGGGCGCGCTTAGGCTGACACGCACAGCGCAGACAATGCAGTTTAGCTTACCTCTGGCCCGAGGCCTTCGGTGTGGCGGGGTTGTGGTGCGAGGCGGCCAGAGGGGAAGCCGGCTTACAGACGCCGTCGTTGCCTAGGCACGATCGTCGGAAAGGCCAAATGAAGTTGTGTGTTTCGGTGGCCTGTTCGTAAATGGAAAGGCTGTGGATGTACCTGCATCCGGAAAATGCCAGGACTCGTATGATTACAGCTCAAGATTAAGGATGTGCGGGCTCCAAAAGCGGGAGGGGGGGGGTGAGAGGACGACTGCACGATGCATAGACAATTGCGGAGGTGGGGAAGAGAGAAGGAGGTTGGTTGCAGAAACAGGGGAGAGGATTTAGTAGAGATTGCCCCTACAATACAGAAGGTCATGCTACAAGAGTGAAAACAATGCACTTTGGTGTAGTATAGATTTTAATATGCAGGTAGTTGCCGAACCACTGTGCTTTGTTAGGCATGTATCCACTGGTCTTCCATATCCATGCAGAGTTTTGCATGCAGATGGACACTGTATCATAGGCCTTAGATACATCTGTATGGAAGATACTGTGGATAGACTTAAAGACAGTCTGCCCTCTTATCCAGCATTGCACTTACTTACAAAGTTGTAGGACACATTGGATCCATCCAATATGGACAAAACTGTGTATGTGTTCAAAAAACATTGCTAAATAAGCAGCTGGAGATTAAGCAAATTCAAGGCCTGTGCACGTGCTGGCTGATACAATTCTCCACTGATGCATGTAGTTGAATAGTATACAAAAAATGCACGTGTGTGGACATGCTTATCCATTCCTAAGTTTATGTGTTTGAGAAAGGAGCACTTAGAACAAATGTTTAATAGTATTTTGTGTCAACACAGATTTTGTATACCATATGCGCAGATGCAAAAAGCATTGTGTAGATACTGAGGATACTGGGACACAGTACGAGTGAACCTCGAGTTATGACCACAGTTAGGACCTGAACTTCCATCACACAGTGGTGTGGTTGTTAGGTGAATCATACTTGATTTTACAACTATTTCTGCTGTGGCCATTGAGCAAATCTGTCTTCTCTCCTAACTTTGCTTGTTGGAAGCCCCCTGGGAAGGTTGCAGATAACAATCATGTGACCCCAGGATGCTTCAATTGTCATAAATACATGCTGGTTGCCAGGTGCTTGAATTTTGATTGACCACGAGGACACAGCAACAATCATAAATGTAACTCACTTTTTTCAGCACTGTCATGATTTTGAATGGTTGTTAAATGATTGTAAGTTGAGGAGTACCTGTTGATTTTTTTAATAGGCACATCTACAAAATCATGTCATTGACATTACTTATACAGTTGTGTATAGCTGCAAGCAAATGGTAGGCTTTTCTCTAAGTTGCAGAAATCCACAAAAAGTACATCAGGAAGACTCAGTATAAGCACAGATCTGATAAAATAATAAAAAGAACACACCGATATTGCACATTTTAGTGGAATGCAAGTTAATATCTGCATATGCAGTACGTGGCAAAAATACATGGATCAATTACAGGGAAGAGGTAGCCCTTGTAGAGTACACAGTCATGCTGAGTCTAAGATTGAGGAATATGACGTGTCCAGCAATGGAAAATGGTCAAGCTTTCCTTGCAGATTTCAGGTTCATGTCTAAGTACAATAGTTCTCTCTAGAGCTAACAATAGTTTTGTTTAGGTTGTAAAAAATCTGAATGTGTCCTAGATGGCAACAAATATGTCTTTGTATTATCTAGAGGTCAGCTGTGTTTTTGTATTCTAGCTGAGAAAGATAGGTGTTTAAAACCTGGAAAACTGCACCTTAGCAGTGTAAAATAGACTATTTTAAGCTACAGGCGTCAATAGTTTGAGCTGGCAAAAGATTCCTTGCTTCAACCTCTGATATCCTTTTGTTTGACTTTGCATATAATACATTTTCAATTCATCATTGAAAGTTCTTTGAGTGCCAAATGGCCATTTTAACTTCAAAGTAGGTTGAAACAGTTCTGGTAGGATTGGAAAAGCTTGTTTCAAGCTTCAAACAGGTATTTCGAGCTTAATACATTTTGCACGTGTTTAGTCTTGACACATTTACTTTTAGTCTGTACACATTTTTCCAACTACGCTCAGTTGATTTCAGTGAGGCTTGTGTTTGAGAAGACATCTGTAGGATTCATCTGCTAGTATGTTGTGTGTGTTCTGGGGTTTTCTTTCTCCTGCATCTTATATTTTTCTTCTTTTAAATATGTTTTTAAATATCAACTTTGTAAGCTTTTGCACAGTCCTAACATAATCTGAGTGCATCCTATTAGAGAAGAAAGGTGCAAGTCTAAATTGCAACTAAGGAAAAAGACACACATAATTAATTGTGCCTGAATAACATACATGCAGTTTAATCCACCAGTAGGGTATGTTGCAGTCTGTGATGTGAAACACAACGTTCAGAATTTTTGAATGAAGTACAGTAACCTTTCCTGTAATATACATTATTAGAATTGTATTGTTGCGTGTTGACCGATTTTTTTAAAAAAAGTCATTTAAAAAAACAGTATTATACATCTGACAGTGTTGCTTAGAGGATAGGTGGAAACTTTTTTGCCTTTGCTTGGAATGATGATAGTTATACTTTGCTTTTTTCTTGTCATAATAATAGAAGCATGTTAGTTCTAGTTTCTCTAGAGCCACAACAACCAGTAGTAGTATGAAGGGTTCTCCTGTTATATTTGTTCAGTTTATACCATTGCTCTTTACATTACATTGATCTCTCTGGTAGCAAAACGTATCAGATCTCTTCTGGCAATAAATCTTAATAGATTTATTATGGTCTAGATTTTTGTAGATCGTAGTTTACTTCAGAAATGCATCTGTTATGTGCCTTGTAGGATTTTGGAGTGACCAAACTTGATAAATATATTGATCTTTAAACTGCAACAATTTTCTCTCTTTTTAAAATTTTTGCTGTCTAGGAAAACAACTATCTCACTGAAAAATGTCAGTTAGATTCACTTGTCTTGGCAGAGCCCTGCAGAGACTCAACAGTTTATTCTAAACTACAGTCAAAGAAGCACTTTTGCAGGATGGGGTAGAGGGCAGGGCTTAACAAAATTGGGTGACTATTCCAAAAGGAACAGAATAAATCATTCTGGGGAACTGCCTCAACAGTGGATTGCTTTGCACAGATCTTTCTCCTATGCTGGGAAAAGAATTTCAATTTGCATGAGCTTGTGCAATATGGTACAGCAGTTTTATTTATAGGAAAGTGGCTGTTTTTCACTTGGCGTGGTACCTATCTCGAGGGCAGTTTTGTGGATCACGGCTTCAAAATATGCTTTGTGGGTTCTGCGTTTGCATCTTTCATTTCTTTTGTTTATCTTCTAGGAGCCTCCAAAATCTACTAAAAGCACTACAAAGGCCAGCAGCAGCAGCAGCAGCAGCAACAGCGGAAAGGATGGAGGTAATGCAACAGAGAATTCAGAAGAGGTAATGGATTGAATTAATATCTTTTTTTACTTTCTAGGGTTTTTCCCCCCGAATTCGGCAATTTTATTTTCTTATTTAAGGATAAACCATGTTTATTACCATAAAAACTGAGAGAATTTGGCTATAATGCCACAGCATACGTGCCTGTGGTTAAGGTGATTGTAGATTGCTTGTACCAATTTTTTTCACTTTATATTACACTGAGCAATAAACTAACCACATTGACTCAGTTTGCGCAAGACACTAAAGGACATATGGTCTCATGTGTTGTAGAAACCTAGCTTCTAATTAGGGTGGGAAATTGAGAGAGAAAATGACAACTATTCCTTTTCTTTTTTACAATTTTTTATTGCTTTTTTACAATAACAAAAGCAGTCTTTAACAAAAACGTAGGACAAATATGGCAAAGATAAAAAACATATTATAGTAAATCATTTTAACAGTAAGCCGTACAGTTTTATACATACTTATCTAAGGCAAATATCTATCATAATAATTATCCTATTTTTTATTATTTAACTTTTTATTTTAAATACTTGTATTCAATAGGTAGAACTAGTCATTCATAAATTACAGTATTCCATCATCTAATAGGTATCAAAAAATCAAAGACAATTCATTATATATAACCTGTACAACTGTTATCCTTCCATTAACTTTCCTTTAACATTCTGTATTTTCCCCGCCTAGATTAATTTTCAGGTGTTTTATCATTTATCACCTGTTATAATAGTTAACAGTTTCTACTCCTTTACTTTGTTTTCTAGTCATTTTTAGAATTTTGTCTTGTTCTGTTCTATTTTTTCTCATTTTTGGTTTCTCTAATCTTTCTTGATCCTCCCTCACTTGTTGTTGATCCTGTAGTTCTCCTTCTCCTAAAAGCGTTCTGTATTTCGCTGGCTTTCCACACTGAAATAAAATAGTATCTTGTGTTGTTCCAATTTAGTAGGATACCTTCTGGGATCAGCCATCTATAATTTATTTCTTTAATTTAACAGTTTATTTGTCAGAAAGTGGTATTGTTTTCTATTTTCTCATACACTTTTCTGGGTCTGTTTCAGTACATCTATTTTCTTTTCTTTATATATCTGTGGTTGTTCTCTCATTCTCTTCAGTATTTCATCTCTCATGGCTTTTTTTGTAAATCTTACATGAAGTTCTCTCGACACTTTATTCTTTCTGGTGTAGCTCGTGTTTAGCCGATATATTTCGTCTGTCTCACCTCATATTTCCTCCGGTTCAATTTCTAAGTTTTCAGCCAGCATGTTTGTCACAGTTTCTAATAGGTTCTCTTCACTCTCCTCCTCTAAGTTCTGAAGCCGTAGATAGTGATTGGGCTCGTCTATCTCCAGCCTTGCCACATCCCCTTCTAATTCCTGATTGACTTGGTCTAGTTTTGCGTTTTCTTGTATCAATTCTTTCACTCTTTTCTCAGACTCTTCTACTTTTTTCTCTAATTTTTGAATTCTTTGTTCATTTTTAATTATCATTTGTTGGTGTTGTTCATTTTGCTTCTTAATCTCCTCCAGTTGTTGACTTAGTTTGTCTGCATCCAATTGTGTTTCCCCAAATTTCTCTTTCACTTCCTCATGGTTCAATTGTATGGTTTGTTGCATCATTGCCAATTGTTCTTGTATTGACTTTTGTGTTGGCTCTGGTTTTTACCTCTGTAATATTTTCCTGTCCCGTGGGTGTTGTTGCTATCAAAGAGTCTTTTTTCTGTATTTACTTATTTTCTTTCTCTTTTTTCTAGACCTCTTTTTAATTCAGGTTGTTCAATTCATAGTTTAAGGCTCAGAGTATTGGCTTTGTGTACTCAGCAATTCAAAAGTGACTGTCAAAAAGAAGCTTCACTTTCTCGTTGTATGTCTTCCACCACTAGATGTCACCCTTCTCTTCTTTTTCCAATGTTTCTCAGAGTCTGAAAGGGCTAAGGCAGTTTGAAATCTTTCTTTTAAATATAGTCAATATTGTTCCAAGTTTTTAAACGCAAGTTTTTCAATTTTATCTTCACTTTTATTTTTGTTTAGTTATCCCCGCCCTGCTTTCTTAGTTTAAATTGCCACTGTTAGTTCTTTGGGCAGTTTAATTTCAATGGTTTTCGTCCAAGCCAGGCAGCTTCTCTTATCCCTATTAGTGAAGGGGTAGAAATGTAAAAGTATTGCTCACCCCAATTTTTTGACTTCTAATGTCCAGATGCTCAGTTGTTCAGTGCATTTGCCTTGTGCTTTTTCTCCAGGTGCCTGCAACTATGACTGCCTGCTAGCTTGTCAGCAGAGAGCCTTTTCTCTGCTTCTCTGAAGATTTCCTGGGTGTAGGGGGGTCTTATCAGACCTTCGCCTGGATCAGATTCCCAGATATATTCTTCCCTTCATCTCCTCTCTGGGGAGATTATCAGACCCCTTAGGGTCTCAAAAGCAAGAGAAAAATCAGATCTTGGGGATTGGAGCACAGTCCCTTTGATCTGCAGTGTTGTGACCCGGAACAAGAAGTTCGCCTTAGCACGATTTTTCAGGATGCTCATAACATAAGCCCTACCCAAAAAATAAACCCTAGTTAAGATTATCAGCCAGACGGATGCATTTAGTATGGGCAGAAAGTGCGTTTGTTGGGCGGGAGTGAGGGGGGCATAGGACAGATCTTTATAAAAGACTCTCATTGTGAACGGAGGGCATGACATGACTGTATTTGAATAAATGTAGATTGTTAAATGTAGATTGTTCTACATGAAAAAATAAGTATTTCCTAAAAATAAACCCTAATGCATCTTTTGGAGCAAAAATTAATATAAGACCTGGTCTTATTTTCAGGGAAATACGGTATTGTAATATGGGTAGTGCTTGACTTAGTACCACAATTAGGACCAGAATTTCCATTGCTAAGCAAGGCGGTTGTTAAGTGAGTTGCACCCAATTTTATGATCTTTTTGCTGGTTCTTAAGTGACTCACTGCAGTGTTTTAGTGAATTCAGCTTCTTTCACTTGTCAAAAGCCAGATGGGAAGGGTGCAAATAGCGGTCACGTGACCTTGGACTTCTGTAACTCTTGTAAATACATGCCGAGTGCACAGATTTTATTAAAAATATTACAATTTCTTTGTAAATGTATTTAACAAATAAATTTACTACTATGTTTCGGGACAGATATATGATTGGGGGATAATATTTTACGCACAAGGTATGACACAAATATAACATTTAAAAATGAATGCTGTTTCTTTAATTTTCTCATTAGAGACAATGGTTTGAAAGCAATTGAAAATTTGATGCAGAAGAAAGGGAAGTTTGATTACATTTTGCTAGAGACAACCGGATTGGCAGATCCAGGTATACAGGGAAATGGGAACAAATGTGGGAAATGTATTATGTATGATAAAATGGAAGATATATTGTAGGAAGCCCCAGTGCACTTCTGCTTTATAATATATGCTATTAATCTAGCTAAGATATACGTCATAGTTAGGATAGGCACAGAACAAGGATAGGCAAAGCTAATCTTAACTGTTTCCATCACGACAGCATCTAACTAGTAGGGCAGGCCACAGAATTACTATATTTATTTATTAGATTTTTATCCCACTTTTATTTCTTTATAAATAACTGAAACATATATAATACTTTTTCTTCCTCCTATTCCACACAACAACAATCCTGTGAGGTGGGTCGAGCTGGTTGAGAGTGACTGTCCCAAAGTCACCCAGTTGGCTTTCAGGCATAAGGCAGGACTAGAATGCACTGTCTCCTGGTTTGTAGCCCAGCATGTTCACCACTACACCAAATTGGCTTTCTTCTATACCAAACCACCTACTTTCACCCACATAATACTACCGATAAGCAGCACTATCTGAATAATCTTGAAGGTGCTGGCAGTATATGATAAATGGTACATGAGTTACTCCTGATTAAAGTCCACTTTAACTGTTTTATCTAGCAGGATCAACATAATTACTCAACATAATTTCAACAGCCAAGTTTTTAGTCTGTTGCAACTAAAATTTAAAAGTCCATTAGAAACAGAATAGAGAATCTTGGGCCCTTTCGATATCGATGATGCCAGCTTCTATCATATCTTGCGATTTCTAGACAGATAATGGGAGTTTGGGACCAATATCAGAAGGGCTGAAAATGGCATCCCCTTATCTTCATCAGTTAGTTTTGTTAGAAAGTCAGTGGCAAAGTTGTGCACAAAATAGGGTTGCACAATTCTGTTTAATTACCTTTACTTTCTGAGAATTTCAGAACTGAGCTTCAGGATTGTTAGGGACTTTGACTAACTCGAGCATCAGATTAACACTGAACCTCACCACAACTCAATTTTATTAAAAAGATAAGTAATTTTCTCCATTGATACCCATACATGATCACCTATAAAACAGAGAAGGCTGTTGTTCATAAAATGATAAATTTCTTCAAAAGTGAGGCATTCTACAATACATCCATGGCCTCAAATGTATTATCTTGAGGTTGGTTATCTTGGAATTTATTTTACTACTACTACTGTCATAATTCTTTTGTGCCTTTCAGAAAATCTTTTAACTTATAAACAGCCAGCCATTATCCTGTAGACCTCAGTGTTTCCATTGTCTCTGTTGTGGCAGGCTAGATACTTGCTAAATACTTGCCATCTTTTCACCTGACTTCATTTCTCCATGCAGCTTTATAACCTCATTCTTTTCAAATCTCTGCCTTTTCTGAATATTCCAGTTATTCTCCAGTTATTCTCTAAAATATTTACATTGTGTTTAAGGTATGTCAGCATAATAGTTAATTTTAATGAATATGGTTTGGTAAACAGGACACCCCTGTTGTTATAAGAATTTGTATATATTAAGTACCCACACAAATCACTCTGTGATTCATCATTGTATTCTCCAAGTAACTAAATTACTTCCACATGTAACCAGATAACAACAAAAGATATAAATATAAAAGTGGTTCCACTGTATAGCAGTTTCTGGTCTTCTGTTCCTGTTGCTGTCTTCATTAATGTTTCTCAATCTAAGCAATTTTCAAATGTGTGAACTTCAACACCTTCTCTTGTGCCATAAAATAGAATTTAAATGACAGGTAGGCTGATTGCAGTTAAAAGTATTGCAAAAAGAAATCCTGACAGTAAGAGCAGCTCAACAGTAGTAGAAGTCAGTAAGGAACAGTAATGCATGGGTCCCAAGCTGCAGCCCATTACTGGGCCTTGAGCCTTTTTGAACCAGGCCATGGAAGTGGTAGGCAAGCATGCGCATTCCATTTATTCAAGCGGTAGGTACGCATGCCTGCCACCTACCAAATGCGTGCAGAACCATCCCCTCTTCTCCCCCCCCACCCCCGCCAGTCTGCAAAGCCAAAAAGGTTGGGGAACTCTGCGGTAGTAGATCTCTCATCAATGGATGACTTCATGCATAGGTTAGAGAGCCATCTGCCTGACATGTTTAAATTGGAATCCTGCAAGAAGCAGGATTATTTTGATAAACTAAAGAGCCCCTTCCAACACTAATAAAAAAAAAATTGCCACGAGTTTTCACTAAAATGGTTTATAATGAATAAAATCTGTCTCAGGAACTCAGGGCCTTTTAAAATTAAGTCTTAAATGTAGCCTTGAAGTAAAGAGAAGTTAATTTTGCCATTCCAATTGTTTCGTGTTAAGGAGAATGTCATTCTCTGGTTCACCGCTATATCACTGTAATGATAACATAAATGATAAGACACCCAGTTTGTTGACATGGTTAAGGCACCAGGCTAGAAACCATGAGACTTATGAGTTCCTGCCCTGCCGTAGCCACATAGCTAGTTGGGTGACCTTGGGCCAGTCCCATTCTCCCAACCCTAGGAGGAATGCAACAGCAAATTACTATCAAAAATAGAAAAGAAAATTGCAAGGACTAGCCCAGGCAGTTGCCAAGAATCGACATGTCTCACAGGCGCGCGTGCATGAACACACACACACACACACACACACACACACACACACATGGACATTGATTCAGCTATTGTTGTAACCAAGTTTTATTTTAGTTAAGTTGAAAACTATTAGGCATTTGAGTAAAACAATTGCTACCTGGAAACCATTAGATGTTAAGGCCTTTGCTATATCTTGTCTGAGTGATTACTATAAACGGTTGACAGGCGCTTCGGTTTTGACACCAGTGATGCTTGAGAGGCCTCATCTTATCAATTCAGGAGGGACAGCTTCAGGTCTTGAAAAAGCTTCAGCTGTCATTGTTTTGTGCATGTCTGCTTCATTTTTTAAGACAGCCTTGGCACCTGCTAGATTTGTGAGCATTTGACAATACTTTAATTGTTGTCAAATTCTCACAGCCTTCACATTGTAGCATTTGGGTGTATTAAATCAGTTCAGGTCAAAATAAATTGATTTCTTATTTTTCAAAAACTATCGCTTTTCAACAACATCCGTTTTCACTGCTCTGTAAATGGCACACTGTTTTCACTGCTTTATAATGGTAATGTGCTCATAGATGTGTTCAGAGACAAAGTGAATATTGCTCAATTTCATTTCATAGTTTTTCTGGATTGTTCTTGACTTTAAAAGATAAAGACCTATGTAAATAGCTGTTAGTCACCAAAAATTCTAGCATGCTCTGAGCATTATAATTATATTTTTAATTACTGATGTTGCTATTGAATAAGTTCAAAAATTGGTTTTTTCATACTGATAAAAATAAAGTATATCTGTGCAGAAGTGTTAATTCTAAATAAACAAAAAACAACTATATGAATTCCATTGTAGAAAATAGAATTTGTATCTAGTATTCTATTGTTTAATCCTTACTCTTAAAATTCTACTGAACTATAATGGAGTTAAGTATTTAATTGAAAGTACATCCCATTATGATTTCTGTTGATATAAGAAAATGTCTATAAATTAAACTGAACATGAATGTTAAATATATAGAAAAGGAGAAGAAAATAAATTAATTTTTGAATGAGTTGTATAGTATATAATTAATGTTTATTATGTAACATGAAAATGTAACACTGTAGGTTGATCAGATAGTACTCTGTAAATGATATTTTAAGAGTAGTAATACAGGTAATCTTTGACTTACACAATTGAGCCCAAAATCCCTGTTGCTAAGCAAATTAGTTGTTAAAATGAATTTTGTCCTATTTTACGACCTTTCCACAGTTTTTAAGTGAATCACTGCAGTTACTAAGTTAATAACACAGTTTGTTTTAGTGTATCTGGGTTTTCATTGGCTTGCTTGTCAGAAAGTCAAAAGGTGATCAATCACATGATTCCCAGGACACTGCAACCGTCAAATACATGCCCGTTTCCAACTGTCAGAATTTTGATCATGTGACCAAGGGGATACTGCAATGGTCTAAGTGTGAAAAATAGTAATAAGTCACTTTTTTTCAGTGCCATTGTAACTTCAAATGATCACTAAATGAATGGTTGTAAGTCGGCTATCTATCCTTAAGCTATTGCTGAAGGTTTTTTATACCTAAAGTGAAAATCAAAAAGTTGTACATGTTTTAGAAGTACTTTTTCTCATTAAAAATATGTTCCAAACAAATAATTTATAATTTTTTTAAATTTTCTATTTATAAAAATTGTAATTTATAAACATTTATCATTTTTTCTGGTTCTTTTATTTCCCCCCCCTTTTTGGAATACAAGATATGGAAAGACTTTTAGCTATCGTGGTGTATTGTACATGTTTTATTTTCTAGGTTCTGTGGCCTCCATGTTTTGGGTTGATGCTGAATTAGGAAGTGACATTTATCTTGATGGTAAGAAAAGTAATATTTGAATGTCTAGTATACATCTGTGTGTCTCTCTGTGTGTGTGCGTGTGTAGAAAGGAGAGATCTTGAGATTAAATGAACACAAATGTGTTCAAAGGAATTTAGTTCAATGGGGATTTTTAAGCTATTTAGATATGTTTGGATTTTTGAGAAAGTGTTGTGGATATTATCATAAAACGCCATGGGAAATGACAAAATATTATACTGTCACAAAATGTCAGAAAATATTAAGCCTGTGAATCTTCTTTCAACCAAAGGTTTTCTTTGGTAAGAAAATATTGATTTCACATCCCAGAAGACAAAGCAATTCACCTTTTATTAAATTTTTATAATTTAATTCTACAAGTAAGAAACATTTTCCAAGTTGCTTTCCTTTTTTTCGCACAAAAAAAATATACACAAAAATTGCCAGCACATGGTTTTATATATATTTTTCCACTTTTGTCTTAGAATTTTCTCCTCTAAATAAAGATTGGCTCTCTTCCCAACTCAGACATGCAGCTAACCTCGCCATTCATTTATTGTAGAAATATATTCAGGCCTTCCTTTCATTCTATGCCTTACTTGCAGTAGCTTCTTATTTTTTTGTTGTTCTTTGATTGAAAGGAAGGAAAATTGATTGATTGGAAAGTTCCAGCTTATTGCCTTCTCCTCTTGTTTCTTTCTGGAAAATGTTCTGAATTTCTCTGGATCCATGAAACTTATAAGAAGAGGAGAAGGCAAGACTTTTCTGCTTTCCAATAGTTTGAATCAAAATCATTTTTAATATTCCTAAAAGTGCCTTCAGTAATTTTTAAATTAATGTCCGCATGTAAGGAAATGTTTTGATGAGTTATTGCACCTTAGGTAATTTTTTTTCCTAATTCCATGTAAAAATGTAAAACATCTGTATCTTCTACTGGTATTCTTCAAATCAAGTCTCTTCTTTCTTTTTTAGGTATTATATCTGTTATTGATGCAAAGCATGGGTTACAGGTAACATGCAATGGCTATAGTCAATTACATAGCAAAGAAAACAGGTTTATGATTTGTGTATGCTAATAAACTAGGATGCTTGACTATGTGTGTCTCTTAGTGGTAGTCCTCGACTTACTACTATAATTGAGTCCTCAATTGCAGTTGTAAGTGGTAGGTAAGTGAGTCACCATGTGATTGCACCCGATTTTATGACCTTTTTTGCAGGGGTTGTTAAGTGAAAGCTACAGTCGTAAAGTGAACCTGTTTCCCCCAATGGGTGCTTTTTACTGGGAACTGGAAGTAAGTGGTAAAAACTGACAAAAAATGGCACAAATCACAATCACATGATCCCTGGACAGTGCAAGTGGATGTAAATGCAAGTTTGTTGCTCAGTGTCCAAAATGCAATCACGTGGTTGCAGACATGGGGGTGTTGCAGCCAGAAGTTTAAAAATGGATCATAAATGATTTGGGGGAGATCTGTCGTAACTTTGAATGATCACTAGCAAATATGCTCAAATCTGAGCAGTTAATTACATAAATTTATTTATATCATTATTTGCCATAACACATTGGGTTTTGAGGTTCATACAATATGAATAAATTATCTAGCTTTTTATGTGATAATAAATATACTTAGATTGTTTTATATACAGGGAAGAATTTTTATAATTGACATTTAAAAAAAACTTGCATAAAGTTTTTGAAGTAATAAATGTATAATGTTTGATATCCTTGGAATTCAGTATAACCCCTTGCGTTATTCAATCAGTCAAGATGTAAAAAACTTGACATGCTGCTGGTTAGATGGCCGCCTTTACATTTTCTCAGTCATGGGCCAGATAAATAACTTTTGCTTTGTGTAGGGAATTTGCGAACCTGCCCAATTCCTGTAGTTTCAGAGCCTGACCTTTGCCTTGGTATATGATTAAAAACCATCTGGAGGCTATACAAATGATGACACTGTGATAATAGGTAGCAATTTAGGTGTCATGCTTTGTGGGTCCTGCCTAGTCCATGTGAAGCTGAGAAATTGCACCCCGTGGCTAGCAAGCCAAATTGAAACTGAAATGGTAACTGATATCATGGACTGTCACTCTAATGGGATTGTCACCTAGGAATCTGAAATATTCATGTTTTAATCTAAAGGCAAAAGATTGGACAGCTTGCAATGACAGGTCACCAGACTGAGGGCCTAAACATTCCTTTTAAATGTTCAAAGCTTGACAGTTTAATGGAAAAGAAGCAGTGAAAAGAAAAAAAGGTCAAAAGAGAGTTTTCTTACGTTATTGTACATACTTGTCAATATATTTAATCAGAAAATACTATTGAAACTTTTTTTTCAATTTTACAGTACCATTTAAAAAATACTTGCAGCTGCACTTAAATCACTTCTCAACCCTTTGGCCAAGATCAAGTCTATGAAACGAATCTTTCCATTGCTGCTGCTGCTGCTGCTGCTGCTGCTGCTGCTGCTGCTGCTGCTGCTGCTGCTGCTGCTGCTGCTGCTGCTGCTG
>JANHFO010003973.1:0-14033 GCA_032468095.1 Pareas carinatus
TGTTTAAAATTATTACTTTGTTATTTTTGTGGTGATCTATTTAGAATGTTATATAAAATATGAAATTAATTGAAAGTATTAGGAAAATGAACTTAAAAGTTGGATACATGGTAGGTAAGAAGTAGGAGTCGGTGTGAAATAACATTAATGAACATGACAAGAATTGATGAAATAAATTTGAATTCTATGTCCAGTGGGCTGATGTTGATGGAAATATGTAAGCACATTGTTTTTTGTCTATATATGAAAACAATAAAATCTATTCACAAAAAAAAATCAGAATATAGGTACCTTAACAAAATTATTGACTGCATTTCTTAGAGCAATCATAATATCCCCAAATACCACATGACAACACTTTGGGCTGCCATCAACTATTGCTTTCTACCGATTTCTGGGGGACCTATATATGGCCCCCAGACATTGTATTTCAACACTGAAATACAGCCTATACTAGAGACTAAGTCTTAAAAACATTTTTTTAAACATATTTAAATTATGGCAGAAACATAGTAAACACTAAGGAACAGTTTAAAGAACACATACATGTTAATAATCTGTGCAGGGATATCCTTGATTTTTTTCTGCTAAAATATATTATAACCAAGAATTTTTCCTGCCATACATTGAATGGCTTTTTACTCCAAGAGCTGCATTTTGAGTTTCATTCATGGGATTTCTACATTTTTAATTGTAGTTCTTTGTACCCTTTTCCTCCATGACAAATTGTACATCACAGAAAGTACAAATCTGTACATACTGGAATACAGTCAAAGTATTGGTGATACTATTGCAGTTTAAGACCATTTTCCCATCTTTAATAAACATATCAAGCTATATGAGAAATCATCTATGTTAGTTTTTCATCCATTATATAACTCCATTGTCAACTAATCTTTATCTTCAAAACATTAATTTTTATATCCATATTCTTTTTTACATACTATAACCTATTTATTTCATATCACTTGGCTTTTCGGTTTATAGCATCATCTGTAAACAAAAATTTATCTACACTTCCATCTCCACCACTAAATATTCCATATGGATTTTTCCATAAATACATTAAATGAGCAAAAGTTTATTGTGCATTGTTTCTAATATTCTGCTCAATGTTGAGCTATATATATTTATATAATATATTTATATAGCATTTATATTCAAACAAGCTTTTCTTGCATCATACACCATTCAATTAGCAGCCAAACTTCAATTCTGTACTTATGAATAACCACCCATAATTCAGATCTGTTCATTTTATTTCCAAAACAATATACAAAAGCTTTCTTTCTCACATATGATATGTGACTTTCTGAAGAGCAAGATTCTCATCTGCATATTTCCTTCCTGGTACTGCATTTCTCATACTGCTCTGCCAACCACCTTGTCAGGCACATTAAGAACTAGTCTTAGTTTTGCGATCATGCTTGCATAATTTCGCTTAAGAGAAAATTAACAGCATGCTTTCAATTGTCCACAGACACACACATACAGACAATATCGCCCAACTATTCCATAAACAAATCTCATTCATATATTACGTTTTTTCATTTAAACTACATGTGCAGTATTCTCATTTTTCAATATTCTAATTGCACTCATGACTTCCTTTTCAAAATTTCCTTGCTTGGATGCTAACATTTATAACATTCTATTTAGTTCTTTAGATGCCTGTATCATTCCCATACATCTTTTTAAAATACTCATTTCAGTAGTCACTTACTTCAGTTTTATCCTATATCATTTTATCACTTTTATTTGAAATTCTATTTGTCCTGCTTGGGGTTCTTGATGACCTTTCTTCCTCCACTTGTAAAACAATGCTTTAATTTCTATCAGAATTGCTGCATTCTTTTTGCTTGTTTTAATCTTAAGCATTTCTTATTCACTTTGACTTTATTTTGCCTTGCTTAAGCATTGTACATAATTTCTTGTCCTCATCTTTTGCATATGTCAAAAAATGCACTGATGCATTTTTTCTCATCCACACCTTTTTTCCCCACTTACCATTCTACCAGATATCCTTTTTCATACTTCTCTTTAGTTTCAATGGCACGGGGTTCCAAATAAATGCAGGCAGGATTTTAAATCGTCCATAAGATTGGGGTTTTGTACTGATGAAAATGGAAATCCACATGAAACCCGGTTGCAGCAACAACTAAAAATCTTCTCAAAAGACTGCTCTAAAGAAAGGTAGTCAAGGAATATTTAAAACTATAAACTTGTTTTAGCCAGAAAAAGGAAAAGCATTAATTGCCATACCTTTTTCAATTGTACAATTGCCTGTTTTTTTATTGCGGAAGCTATACACTGAAGTGATTTTTCCTACCATATTTTATTTCAAAAAGAATCCATATAGCAGGAATGAAAATAATTCAGGTTCCTCTTCATGTTGGACGTTACAGAATGATGGATTATGGACAAACAACTAGCCCTTTACTGAATCTAAAAAGGTGATTGCATTTCTTTTTGTTTTCTTTTTTGGTCAAGTTCAATCATAATTTTCTCTCCCTTATGTGAAATGTTGTTCATGTATAACACTGCAGATCAAATTCCTATCTGCCACATATCTATTTTAAATCAAAGTAGGGACTGTCTTATGCACTTGATCCAGAACGCAGCGGCAAAATTGCTCATTGGTTAGTTGTGAGTTACCAGAGCAGATTCTACAACATTGATGTAATATAGTAGATATTACATCAATGCTGCATGAGTTACTCTGGTTGCTAGTAAATTTTCCCTAGAGTACAAGAGGCTGATTGTTATAGATCATTCTTGCTTTGTGACCACAATTAGGACTAGCAACTCTTATCGCTAAGCACTTTTTTCAGCACTGTCATAACTCTGAATACCTTGCCCTCTCAGACAATGGTGACCCTTGGCAAACGTAATATAATTAAAATAGTAATATAATTGACTTGTATGTAAATTCTGTAGGCTATCTAGGTTCCTTTTAAACAATTGATTTTTTTAAAAAAGAATTTTTTGTAGCTTTTGGCAGGGCTAAATATTTTTAGCTTAATATCAGCAGAGGGGCAAATATACTTAAGTAGAGAGTATCAGTAATATATATTCTGGAAGGGTGGCTTGTGGCTTTATTGGAACTGCCAAACAAGTGCAGTGGTGGTTAGTAATTGCATCATCTGACCTAGAAATCCCCTCCATCTTATAGATGATAAACTGGTGATTACTGGAAGCCAAAGATATCTGTAAATCCTATCTCCAAATTTCAAAAAATGGTTTCCGATTTTCTAAAGTTAACATTCTCTTAAAGGCAAAAGGAACAAAACTCCAATCACTTGGGTTTAAAGGAAATAGTTGTTATATGGGTAGTTCTCGACTTAGAACAGTTCATTTACTGATTGTTCAAAGTTATAACAGACTGAAAAAGTGACTTATGAATGTTTTTCACATGATCATTATAACATCTCCATGGTCACTTGATCAAAATTAAAAATGCTTGACAACTGACTCACATTTATGACACTTGCAATGTCCCAGGTTCACGTGATCACCTTTTATGAACTTCTGACAAGCAAAGTCAATGGGGAAACCAGATTCACTTAACACTTAACTGTGTTACTAAACTTATGTGACAACTGTCAAAGAAGGATCGTAAAATGGAGCAAAACTCATTTAAGAAATGTTGTGCTTAGTAATATAAATTTTGGGCTCAATTGTGGTCGTAAGTCGAGGACTACCTATAGCCTATTTAGCTAGAATCAGAAGGCTGGTTCTGTCCTTCCTCTTTCCATCACCCTTTTGTCTCAGAGTGTGTAGCCACCAAAGTTGGTGTTTTGTATGATAAATTACAACACTCCCAGTTCAAGTTGCATCTATGAGGTTACACCTATCTCAATCAGGATAAATATTTTTTACCCAAATCAGGCTTTTCTGGCTATAATTCACTTTTATTAATTAGCCCAAATAAGTATATATGATTGGGGTCTCACCTAGATTACTTCTTAAACTGTGACATTATATTTCTGCATAATGGATGTTCTGTTCGTGAAGAACCTCTGACATACAGAATGTCCTTTCCTTTTATGTGGATACTTCACCTTGAAAATGTTACATTAGAAAAGAGTTCCCTTTTACCTCTGCTTGTTTTTTAATACAAGAAACAATTTCCATTTGCCTTTCTATAAAGTTAGTAATGAAATATTGTTTGGTTTGCATTTCTATATGCAAAATATGCCTGGCTTATCTAAACTGGAATCATGCTTTCCCTAGGCCTCCTGAACTGCATACTTCCCAAACATGGAAAGATGATGGAACAAATTCCCTTGTCTTCAAACTCTTAGAAAAAAAGAAAAAACATCTTTATACACACATTATGGTAGACATTGGAGCTACACCAGAATTACTACTTACAAGTAGAAGAAAAAGGAATAACACTTGACTGGCATCATCTGAAACTTTCAGATCTTGGAGCTTTTTACAAGCTAAAGTAACTGAGAAAACGAGGGGAGAGAGAACATTGCTTTTGCGTACATTTGACCAAATAAAGCAGGAGCCTAATACAGGATACTAAAGAAGCCATATCTGGGATAGACCGGTTTTGCTTCCTTGACATTAGCAACAAAGAAACTGCATATCTTATCTTGTTCTGCAGTAAACCTTCAGGAGTGAGAAGCTATAGTTCTGCTATAGAAATTGTCAAGTACCAGCAACAAATTGGTTTATAAACAATTGCAAACTACCTACTGAATCCTGTGCTCTTTTCTAACTTGCACAAGTCTTTTGCATAGCAACTATTTTAAAAAGTTATATTAATGGTACTTATTACCATTTTTTTGGTAATTATATGAATTTGGAATGGACTTATGGGTCTCCTTTTAAAAGGTTTTTCATTAGAAAATTCAGTTTTCTATACCCATATTTTAAGAATGAAAATTTTTAATTATATTTCAGTGTTATTTTAAAATATTTTAATGAACTTTAATAATTAAAAATATTAATAAACATCTCAAGTATTTGAATGAACTGATTGTCTGCTTTTCTAATTAACACATTTCACTGGCCTCTATTGTTATTTAGAACAGTTTGATACATTTGAGTAGACTGAAAATGATGAGACAGAGCAGCTAATTGTTTATGTATTTGTCATATTAAAAATCTAAAATTATGTGGAAATTTATCATGCATTATATCCCACATATATAGCTCATTGAATCATAGCAGCCTTCCTATAGAAAGGCAGAGTAAATATCTAAGCAAGATTGCTGTTTGTTCAAAACACTAATGTTGAATCTATTTCCCTCTGTCCATTTATAAATCAGTGGAGGAAAATAAGGATTGTTTGCAAACCAATGGCGTGGTTTGCTATTTTCAAGCAATCTTGAAAATAAAAGAATAATTTGACTTTTGAGTAGCTAGAATACATTTTATTTTTCTGGTTCATTTAAAAAAAAAATATTGAAGTTTCACATTTCTCCATAGAACTGTTTGTATGTTTAATACTAAGATCTGAAACTCATTAGCTACACTAATTATTTCCCAACTATCCCCTCCCTCCTGAAAAAGTACCACTATATTTTAAGACCTTTCTACATTCTAACCTTGCAAAGGCATATGCTATCATTTTAATATCAATTTATCTACTTGTGTACTGTATGCAAATAAGTTCAGCTGTTCTCTTTTGAAAAATGAAAAGTACAGTGTAATCAATTCCTTTTACTAGTAAATATTTACATGTTCTTAAACTAACAGATACTGGGATAAATATGAAAATGGAAGATCAACAGCTCTTACACTTTATTCAAAGATTTTTTGCTTGTTTAAGAAAAAGAAATTATGTACCACTTCTCTTTAGAATATTATGAGCAGTTCAACTGAAAAAAGGACATTTTAAAAAGTTGGGTTTAAAAAAGGTCTTGTTTCATTGAAAAGTTAACGGTTGAATTGTTCTTAAATTTCTTCATTTCAAAAAAATATTGTTCAGTAGCATTCTTTACAAAGGATTATTTTTATCCAAGGTAAGTCTTTAAATTCCAGATAATCAATGCTGTCTTGTAACTAAAAAGGAAGTAACTAACAAATACATCAGTTTAAAAACATTCCCTGTATAAAGAACCTGTTGAAACAGAAAATGAGATATCTCACTGCTGTAGCTCAAGTCATTACTTTTTTTGGTCCGTTCAAATAAACTTTATTTGGCAGTAGAAATGCTTATGAAAACTTAGTTTGCCTTCCAAAATCCACTGTAATATTTGTATATAAAGGATTGTATTGTTTTGAAAGCAGTTTATAGGAGCATGAATTTAGCCCATCAGTCTTCCATACTCGAGACACCTGACGCAAGAGATTCATTCTGAAGAGTTTTTAAAGTAGAAGAGAGTAAAAGAGAAAAAAAAAACAGGTCACATTATAAAGTCATATTTTAAAAGGCAGCTCAAGAGGCTATATAATAAACAATTTTGTTTTTGTCTCATCCATTCTCAGATGTACAAAGAGTCTCTCAAACATATCTATCAGGGACACAATCCACACTCTAGTTTCCCACCACCAATTATATTTGCTTCACAAACACGTTTTCTTAACTCACCTCTGGCCATTTTCCTCATTGCCATGGTCTCGAGTGTGAAAGATCATAGTGTACTTGGCTATACTGGGGGAAGGTCGGGTTATCTTCATTTTCTGCATTTCAACCCTGAAAACAATGTGATAATTTGTGAGTTATGACAAGTGCGAGCATTCTGGTAGATTAGAGAACATGATGGAAAGCTACCTGGCCATTTTGCTTGCTGGTTATGACTAAGGAAGCACATGTGAAAGCAACCATGACGTGATCTCAATATTCCAGTCCTGAAAAGAAGAGAACCTCTAGAATAAAGGCTCTCAAATTGCACATTCTTATTCCCTTAAATCTAACTATAATGCTATAATGGCTAACTGGTTAGTGAATAGAATGCTTGACTGTGTATGAAAACTGGACTGTTGACTCTGAAGATTGGACTGTGTTTATATTTCTGTATATAAAGACTTTTACACTTATTGTATTCTGTGTCTGTGTGATACTGGTTTTCATCGCTACTTCCTAGCTCACAGCTTTCATTGTATGCATCATCCTTGTAATCAAGGAAACTCTGCTTGTACCTAACATTGGTTATAGGCCAACGGTGCTAAGAGGCTGAAAGCCCTGGGGCTCGGTATTTGTGTGCTTTTGGCCAGTTGAGAGGCACTTTGGAAGCACTTCTGATACTGCCAGTGCAGGTGAATTTTGAGCACTGGAGGCAGCCCAGCCACATGTGCCCCACTGTCTCTGTCATCCTCAGAAGCAGGAAGCATACAACTATACAAAAAATTCAAATAATATCCAGGTTTTTCTGCAGACCTCCAAAATTTTCTCACGGCCCACAGTTGGGGCCCAGCCCACAGGTTGGCGACCACTGTTCCGGATGACACTCACCTGAATTCCATTCCCTAACTTCAGTGTGCTAACGAAATATGACTTTCACAACTTATTCTATCCTCTCAGTAATAAAAAGGTCAAAGAGCAGAAAGTGTTGATAGTGATACCTCCTGGCCATTTTCTTTAACACTGTTTCCTACCATAGTGTACTAGGGCAAGTGGTTAGAGAATTTAGCCCTTGCTCTTTGGCAGGAGACTAATTTTGCAACAGATAAACAAAATCACTTAATTTAAAAGAAATATAAACATGTGCTTGTGTGTATACCTTCCAGTTAGTCTTGACTCCTGTCAATTGCTTTCATTAGTCTGGGCAGTTTTCTTGCAATGATGTTTCAATGCAATTTTTCATTGCTTCCTTCCTAGGGCTGAGAGAGATGACTGAGCCAAGATCACCCAACTTGTGCCTAAGACAGGGGTTGATGTCTTAAATCACTACACCCAACTGACTCGCTATAAATATAAATATCTTAAAATAAAATTCCATGTAGCTGAAAAGCAGTGATAGCACTGTTCAAATCCAAAGAGCAGTTTAATAGAAAAATTACAAAAGAAAATGAAATGCTCCAAATTCCTTCTCCTTGCCAGAACCTTTGTAAAAAAAGATTGGAAAGGAGAATGTTCAAAAAATTGTAACAGACTGCAAGAATGAGTTTGTCTAGTATGCTGACAGCTGGTGAATGATATGTCAAGCTTTTATTATATGTCATAATACTTAATTTAATGTTGGGGGAAGTATGTCACTTTGCAAATCAGTATATTTTAGTTCAGCATATTATGCTTAAAGTAAGCTTGTTCTCTCTTTTCTGTTTGTTATATACTGAGAAGTTATAGCTAACCAAAATGTTGTTAAACATGGCAAGTTGTTGTGCTTTATCAAAAAAACAAAGACCCAAATCACTTCTTCCTCTATTAAAAAATTGGACTGGTTTACCAGATTATCTTTTTCCTTTAAAGTTCTATGTGGTGAATAGATGTTATATCTGAACCCTGGTTTCACTTCCTTTATGGTATTTGAATATTTGTTCGTGAGAATTTATAACCTATGGTGAGGGAATTGGTGGCGGTTGGGGATCACTATATAGAAACATCATGCAGAAATGAATCCTTCCTGTTCTGTTATTTTTATTTGAGGCCTTTACATATCTGAATACAGCAGAAAGCCTCTTGAGATCTTCGGAATACAAGCACAAACTCATCAACCAATTCGAGGTGTCCGTTTTGTACAGCCTGAAGGGAGAGGTAAGATAATTGTGTCTGGCCATGGCCATCTGCATACTTACCACTTCTCTGAATACAGTAAAGCTCACTAGAATATCTCATTCTCTACAGCTGCTCAGTCAAAAGTACAGTATTATTGCAGTTGTCGTTTTATGATATGGTCTCCCTTCATCCTGCAGTGCTCGGCCTACTGTAACAGAAATATTTCCATTGCTACTTTTAATGATCCATAAGCTTCATCCTAAATTTAGATTCATTAGATAAATGAGCTCAGAATCGTTTCACAATTAGTTTGTTGATTTGTCAAGTATGACACACCTCTTGATCTTGTTGGATTTTTACAAGGCTTCCTGACATAATTCTACTATATCCTTTATCTCCCTTCCTGTCTTGTCTCCCATATCTCTGGGTGAAAACAGAGGAGATGAAAACAGAAGAGATGGATAAGAAGCAAGTAGAGGACCCTAGAAAGTGCTGTGTCTTCTGCTGCTATAGTATATTAGAATGCAAAAATAATTTTATAGAAGTGCTTAGTACAAAGAAGCCTCAATTTTTTCTTAGCTGATTTAAATATATATTCTTCTGTTTTAAGTATATTTAGCCATGCTGCAAAATCATAATTTTGTGAGGAGAGGTCTTCACACATTTTTAGGTATCATAAAGGAGATAAACAAAAAATGTCATCAATTTATTTTATTATTATTTAATTGCATGTCTCTGTAGGTCTGTTACAATATGGGTCAAATTACTTCTGCAAAAAAGCTGATAAAGAAGGCTTTGAACTTACTGAAGAAAAGTTTCCCAATAACTGTTGTAGGAGCCTTTTGCATGTTTATGGTGGAATCCTCCAAACATTTGTCTCATCAGAAGAAACAAGCTTTATGGCAGATATCCAGTGGGTAAGGATACTGACAAACTGTTTATAAAAGCTTGAGTGTGGATGGGTTGCAGTGGGAGAAGGGAACATTTTTTAAAAAATAAATTGTTTATTTTCAAACAAACAAGTAAACAAATACACGAACATACAAATATACAATGGTGGTCAAGAAAGAAAACCTCGGACTTCCAGTGAACAGCATGGTGATGAGGCAGCAGATTCAGGAGGCTCCCGAGTTGAACTGCCTAACAGCAGGTAAACCGGTCCGGTTCCATGCCTGGAGCCAAACCTAAGTTGCTGAGGAGAGGCAACGAAGGGAGGAGATGTTCTGCAGTCCCAGGGGAGGTGGCAACCACCCTGGGATTGGGAAAAAAAACTCCTCAAAAGGTCTGCCTTGCTGTGCTGCGGGCTCGTAGCCTTCAGCCACAGATGAGCCAGAAGCAACAATAGAAGCAGTTTGGAAAAAAGCCACAAAAAACCTTTCAATCAACATATAACCAGCTGGTTGAGTTTAAAATCCTACACCAAAAAACTATGTTACCTGATTAAAAGAAATTTTAAAAAAGTTAACACCCAAGAGAAGAAAAAAATGGTGACTGAAAACAGAAGGGATTAATTATATACATATAAAAAAGCTTTGGACTGAAATAAAATGTCTAGAGATGAGATGAATTTCTATCCATGATAAAATTTAAAAGTTACTGCCTCTATAATAAGAAATAGTAAATTTGCTAAGATTGTGTTGGATTTACTTTAAAAAGAAAAAGAACGCCATAGGGGAAGTGAAAGTGGAAAGTGAAACCTAACTTTGACCTCGCATTGCAGCTGCATTTTGTTGATTCTACTGAGAAAGGATAATATTGAGATCTATATATAGCTGGCTTTGGAGCGTCGCGCGGAGCGATTCCCCCCCCCCCGTGGGGTGCCGGGAACGCACCAGTCCAAGCAGCGGGGTGAGTATTCGCTTTATTGGATGCATACACTTCCCCCCCCCTTTTGGGGGGGGACAAATGCGTCCTATAGACCGAAAAGTACGGTATTTAAGAGACTTGAAGATAATGAGCAGATATGAAGGCAAAATCCATAAAAAGTATTTTTACATCTCTACCAACAATAACTTCCAACCTCTTCAGAGGGAATATATTCAAAAAAGGAGGAGGAGGTTTAACACAAACTATTCCTACCTTCTTTCAGGTCTTCTAGTTATACCCCCATCCTTTTTACTCCTTTACTTTCCCCTTTCTCCATCTATCTCCTTCATCTTTTCTTTCTCTTATCCCCTAACCTCCTCTCCTACCCTCTTCTTACTCCTTGTTTTCTTCCTATATTTACTTTCTTCTCTTTCTTACCCCTTTTCTCTTCTCTCCTTCTTTGACAACCAGCCTGGTTTCAAAAAAATAATTCTTTATACTCAATTATCTTTATACCCATTCTGCTTTTACTCCCTCTTCTTCTTTTTTAAAAATCCCTTAATATTTATAACCTATAAAATTTATTTCATTTCTCTTCTCCCTTTTTTCTTCATTGTGACATTTGGAGAGTTTGCCGTATATTTAATTGAACTTCCTCCTTTCCACTTCTGCAGCGACTAATAATAATAATAATAATAATAATTTTATTTGTATCCCGCCCTTCTCCCGAATGACTCAGGGTGGCTTACAGGCACATAAAAACACCAACAACATAAACAATTAAAAAATATATAAAATGATTAAATAAGGCCTGATTTAAAAGGGAAGCGATAAAATGATATCCAATAAATAAAAATAAAATGAACTAGCTTAAATACTAAAGGCAGGAGGAGAAAGGCACGGCTATCCCAAGCCGGCCTGTTGGAATAAATAGGTTTTTAAAGCACGGCGGAAGGCTTGAAGGTCAGCAATGACTCGTATAGCAGGGGGAAGATCGTTCCAGAAGGTGGATGCTGCCACAGAGAAGGCTCTCCCCCTGGGGGTCGCCAGCCGACATTGTTTGACCAGCGGCACCCTGAGGAGGTCCACTCTGTGGGAGCGTGTGGGTCGGCGGGAGGTATCGGTTGGCAGAATACGGTCCTGCAAGTAACTGGGCCTATGCCATGGAGCGCTTTAAAGGTGGTAATCAACACCTTGAAATGCACCCGAGAGACCACCGGCAGCCAGTGCAGCTCGCGCAGGAGAGGACTTATGTGGGCACACGCACTCGCTCCCAAAATTCCCCACGAGGCTGCATTCTGGACTAGTTGGAGTCTCTGGGCGCATTTCAAGGAGAGCCCCATGTAGAGAGCATTGCAATAGTCCAGACAGGACGTGACAAGGGCCTGAGTGACTGTTTGTAGGGAGTCCTGATCGAGAAAGAGGTGCAACTGCCAAATCAGGCGAACCTGATAGAAGGCCCCCCTGGTGACAGCTGCCATATGATGTTCCATAGTCAGCCGTGCATCCAGGAGGACCCCCAAGTTGCGCGCCCTTTCCATGGGGGCTAATATTTCGCCCCCAATGGCCAGTGATGGTTCGAGCTGGCCATATCGGGATGCCGATAACCAAAGCCACTCAGTCTTGGAGGGGTTGAGTTTGAGTCTATTCTTCCCCATCCAGATCTGCACAGTTTCCAGACACCAGGTCATCACTTCCACGGCATCGTTGGAGTGGCCCGCGGTGGAGGTATACAGCTGTATGTCATCAGCATACTGATGGAACTCCACCCCAAAGTCACGAATGATCTCACCCAGTGGCTTTACATAAATATTGAACAGGAGAGGCAAGAGGACCGACCCCTGTGGCACCCCACAAGTGAGGCGCTGAGAAGCCGACCTCTGTCCTCCTGTCAATACTGACTGCGACCGGTCGGAGAGGTAGGAGCAGAACCATCAGAGGACTGTTCCGCCTATTCCCAACCCCTCCAACCAGCGTAGCAGGATACCATGGTCGATGGTATCAAAAGCCGCTGAGAGATCTAATAGGACCAGGATAGAGGAACAACCCCTATCTCTGGCCCTCCAGAGATCATCAACCAACGCGACCAATATAAAATAGCCATTTCTATAACAACAAATCTATCTAATCGGTAAAGTCCAAAATAAAAGTTTAATTCCCCCCCCCACCTCAAGCACAAGGTCCAGAAGTGGTTTCCAAGTAGAAACAAAAGTAGTTGTGTTTTTTTCCAGTTTAGCCATCTCTGCTAACTTGATCAACTTTTGCAGCCCTTTGTCCATTGTGGAAATCAAAATGTTCTCCCATTTTTCTACATAAAGTATTTATGCATTTTACATACTTAAGAGAGAGAAAAAGAAAAGAAAAATTGAGGGCCTCATTTTTCTTTGTATTAAATATACAAAATTAAGCACTCATTCCTAGGTCTGCTTATTCTACACACCGGCAGACCTTGACATAGAACCATTAATTTAATGACCATTCAAAATTACATAAGTCAAAGTGACCTATGACCATTTTTCATACTTACGACCATTGCAGAATTCCTGTGGTTTGCCACTGGCATGTACTTATGAGTTGTAGTGTCCTGCGGTCATGTGGTCACTTTTTCTTGACCTTTTGGAAAGCAAAGCCAGATTTATTTTACAACTGCGTTACTAACTTAATGACTGCAGCGATTCACTTAACAACTATGTCAAGAAAGGGCAAAACACACTTAACTTTATCACTTAGCAACAGAAATTTGGGGCTCAGTTGAAGTTGTAAGTTGAGGACTATCTGTACTTAAGAGAGAAAGAATAAAAACTGAGGGCTGTAGCCATCTCTGTGTATCAATTGCACAAAATTAAACACCAGTTCCTATGCAGGTAGTTCTACGTAATTCAAGAAGTAAGAGAGATTGAAAATGGGTCTAGAACAGTGACGGCTAACCTTTTAGACACCGATTGCATGGATGAGTCACGACTAATGAGTCGCGGCTCATGACATCATTGCCTGTCGTCACGACTCTCTTTCTCAGCATGTGCATGGCCCTGTGACATCATTGTCTGGCGCTGCTACTCCTTTCAGAGTATGCTCTGATGCTGGAGCGACTCGGCTCGCGTGCCAACAGAGAGGGCTCTGTGTGCTGGCTGTGGCACGCATGCCGTAGATTTCGCCATTACTGGTCTAGAATCACTCTGATCTCTACTAATAATCCTTATTGTCCATGTTTCCAGATATTTTAAATCTAACATTTATTTAAGAACTGGCTGTATATTTAAGATCTTGCCTTTGACTCTTGCCTCTTCTCACTACACTGTCTTATATTAATTTTTGCTCCCAAAGGAGCGCTAGGTCTTATTTTTTGGGGGGGTGCATTACTTTGGGGGAAACACGGTAGATCGCCCACCCTCAAATGACACCACCCCCGGGGCGGCTCCTTACCTGATTGAGCGGGGTACAGAGAAATGGGGTGGGCTGAAAACTGCAGCGCTCAGAATTTGCGCGCTTGCAACCAGCTGGGAGGCGCTTTGGAAGCGCTTCCGGTAGCTGGTGCCTCCCAGTTGGCTTGCAAGCACACGAATTTGGAGTGCTGCAGTTTTCAACCCATTTCTCTGCACTCCGCTCAATCAGG
>JANHFO010003973.1:25990-38692 GCA_032468095.1 Pareas carinatus
CCCCCCCCCCCCCCCCCCCCCCCCCCCCCCCCCCCCCCCCCCCCCCCCCCCCCCCCACGAGAGAGTGAGAGGAGGAGAGAGAGTGAGAGGAAAGAGAGAGTGCCTCGATTTGGGGAGAGATTGCATTTCCACCCCAGCCTATTCAAGCAGCCCCAAACTGGGCCACAGCAACGCATGGCCGGGTCAGCTAGTCTTCCATTTATAAATTTAACAAAAAATACATCTTTTTTATCAATTTCTCATCCGAAACATGTTATCAAATTGTCTGTTCTTTATAAAATTCATATAATTTAACATTTTTTCAAATCATGTTTGCATCTGCGAATATGCCCACCACGTAAGTTTCATATCCTGATTTTTCATTTCTTATCTAGTTTTCAAATTTCCTTCGATATGGATCAATTTATCCTAATAAAACAGTAATAAATTTACCCTAAATATTGAATAAAATTGTTATTTGACTGTGTTTAAGTCTAACATTTTGTCTCTACTATTTATTGGCTCTATGTTTCATCAATAACTCCTTGTTTTTGCAAGTTGAAACTTTATGGCCCAATTGCTTCTAAATAGGAGCAGACCAAGCATTGTGGATTTGCAAACTTTATATTTTCCTTTACATTTGTCTGTTTTAATTTTTTTATTGAGATATACATTTCAAAATAAACATCATTCATAGATTACATTCTTAATTTTTACATCGTACAATCACTTATTTATAACCTACTAAAAATCATAGTAATACCTTTAACTTTTTGTATTACAGTTTTATTACTTTTCATTTTATGACATACGTCGACAACGAATAGGAGAAAGATGTAATCAAGAGGACAAACCCAATCCAGCAAGTTTTTTTACAGCAAATGTATGCCCTCTATTATCAACTTATCTACATTTGTATAATTATCACAATTAAATATTATGTTGTCCAATCATGTATCAGTTATTTATACATAACATATAAGACAGCAGTTCTCATTTGATATCCTTGCTGACTCCTTGTTTGTTTATATCCTTCACTCCTTTACCTTCTTCTTTGTCTCTTTTTCCTTTCCCTTTTTTATCTTTCTTTTCTTTTTCCTCCTCCCCTCTCCTTTCCTTCCTTCCTTTCCTCCTTCTCAATCCTTTCTTCCCCCTCTCCACTACCTCTTCCTCTCCTCTCCCTTTCCTACTTCCTTTCTCTCCCTTCTTTTTCTACTTCTACTTGTTTACCTGTTATCTATAACCTACTAGCTGTTTAGAATAAAGTAAAGAAACTTATATATTTTCCTTAACTCAATATCTCTTATCCTGATTAGCATAACATCTGGCTTTACAGAAAATATTTTCTGGCCACCTTGTTAATCACATATTTCCTTCTTTTCTTTCTACCTAATATTTATGTAAACTTGGTTTCTATTTGGGATGTACACATAGGGGGCATAACACAATTTTCCTTATTTCTAATATTACAACTTTCTGCAATATATTTAAATTGTATTAAATTCCATTTCGTATGTACATATAGGGGACACTTAACAGATTACAACCCACCCTTATTTTCACCGTTAACAATATTTACCAATATACTTTACCAATGTTTCATTTATATTCCTTGTTTCAATATTACAGCTTTACATGTATTCCATTTATACAAGGAACAGGCTACCCATATCATTAACTCCCATTACTTCTTCCTTTCTACAAGATATTTATGTAGTATATAGGGAATAGTATACTATAAGAGTACTATAAGTATACTATATACTACAAGATATTTATGTAGTATGTAGAGAATAGTATATAGTATATGTATATAGGGAATACACAGATTTTCTACCTTCCTTATATTCTCTATTACCACTAATTCATTTATACTGAAAATAAAAAGCATGTATTCATATATTGAACTTCAACTTGATTCAATCACATCAACAATTCTATCACATTCTATACATGTATCTCTTTATTCTTTATTCTAATTACCTATATTATTATTTATATCTCAATTCTTTTTTATCCAATTCCCTCTTATATGAAGAGGGAAATGGATTTTCACCCATTTTTATAAATTGCATCTTTTCATTCAGTCCCTCACATCCTCTTCTGTTCAAACTTTCCCCTACGCTCAAAGTCTATTTGATTTTATTTCCCTTATAGTAGATTTCTTCATTCCTCTGGAAGAAGCACTTTCTTTGCATTCTCTTCAACCCATAGTTGGTCTATTTTGTCTTTTTAATGCTTTTTTTACTTTATATGTATCTGTCTTCTTTATATTCCTTCTGTTTTTATCTTTTCTTCTTTTTTTGGCTACATTTCTTTTCCAGTCCAATTTAGTCTTTATTTCTGAAGCATCTCCTCCTGTGCTATCATTTTTTCCAATTTCCTATTTAGTTGATCAAATCCCTTTTGTAATGTAATGATCTCATCAATTCACTCCATTCTATCTTGATTAGAAATATAATGTTCTCTGAATTCTCTAAGTTCCATTTTCTCCACTAGATGTCACTCTTTCTTTTTTCCTCAATGGCTACACTGTTAGTTTTCTCTTCTAGATACAGCTAGATCGACGCATTCTCAGTCCCCAAGGTAAATGTATGTTTACTAAAAAAAATTCTCCCAACTCATAGTTATTTTTGAAAGATTTGTTCTGCTCACCCAATCCAGTATTGTGTATGATTATTTTATAGTCTTTGCTTCCGTTCTTTTTCAGTCCTCAGTCTTGAAATAATGGTGTCTGCAAAGCAGACAAGCCTTTTTCTTGTCTTGTAATTAAGCGAAATTCCATTGACTGAGCTGGTCATCAGTCCACACTCCTGGATTGCCACCCTTCTTCTATCGCCTCTCCAAGGCAATTTCTGACCCCCACAGGGTCTCCAATATCAGAAAAACCAGAGACTTCTAAGAGCCAATCACGGCTTCAGAAGCTTCTTTCAGCAGACTGGAACCGGAAGTCCTTCCTTTACATCTTTTTGAAGGAGCAACTTTTTGAGATGCAATCTATGAACAATTCTACATTTTATTTCCCTTTTGCCATTGAATGGTAAAACGCACGTGACTATCTAAATGGGGATTCTATCTTCTCTTTTCTTTTTTTAAATAAAACCAATAATGAAATGGCACTACAAAATTTCTTCTCATTTTTTTTCTTTTAATGTATCAGAAAGTAACTCAGCATATGGAAATCCCATATCTCTGCCACACCTGTATTCGCAGGGAGATGTTCCCTCGAAGGTAAGTGATGCACTGAGAAATATCTTCACCGTGGCAGGAAGTTATTGAAGATAAGCAACAGCATCAAGGACTGTCGAGCTCTCCACTATCACAGGATATGCATCTAGCCTATGTAGATCCAGAGGACTTCTGGAAAATGAGTACTGAGTTCTCTAAACTTTTACTCTATGCATTTAGCCCTGTAGTTACATATCTGATTTCAAATTTAAAAACTTCCAATGTTTCTATATTTTACAATAAAATGGTAGTGGACTGCATGATCAGAAAGTTCAGATTCATTGGCAATACAAAAACAGTATCTTCAGTTGAAAACATATTTTAACTGATACGCAAAACAGAGATAGTTTCAAAATATTATTTATTGAGCTCCTGTTCAAAAACACTGGTTTTTAATATCAAGCCTCTTTGTTTATGGCCAACTCTTCAATTACTGCCACTTCTATAATCACAGCTAAACTGCCACATGCTGCCAAACTGAACCACAGCCTCAATGCTTTCAGCATATTTTTAAGCTTTAAAACAGCAGATAACCATCATTACTTTCTACATATAAAAGTGAGGTCTGGTCGATACAATATGATGGAGAACCTATGAATCAGATTCCTGTTTTAATGTTTATTTCAAAATAAAACCGCACTAAACTCTTCCAGATTTCCAAGATCTAAAAATTGGCATAGATTTGCAATACAGGCAATCCTCACTTATAATGACCATTTGTTCAGTGACCACTCAAAGGTATGACCATGCAGAACAAATGATAGTTCAGGAAGGTCATGTGTGGTCTGCAGTTGTCTGACATAGGACAAACTGGGCACATCAGCAGCAAGAGGAAGAAGACAGCAATGGTCAGTTGACGGGCAGTAGGAGTTGATAAGAGTGGTGGAAGTGCAGGGCACCTATTTCAGGTGGCCAAAACAGCAGAGACGGCAGGGGGTTGTGAGCAGGGAGACCTGAAGCAAAGGCAACTGTGCCAGAGTAGGAGAAGTGTGAGGTTCTGGCCTAACGGCCATAAGCAAGATTAGAAAACCGTCATCACTAAGCGGTACAGTCACATGGTTTCACACAATAACTATTTCACAACGGAAATTCCAGTTCCAATTAGGGTTATTAAACATGAGCTACTTGTGTAGACATTGTCCCAGGATGATCAAGTAACATACTATAACCTTTGTTTCTTTTTTCAGTATCAATTGGTGGCTCTTGCAGGTATTGCTCCATCCAATACCAACAAGATAGTCAGAGAAATGCAATACTGAAGGGGCAGAAATGGGTTTATTAAAGCCACATACAAAGAGTGAAAGGCTTTCAACTTCCAATTTCACAGCTCAATCTCGGGAACAAGAAGGTATCCAAGAAGGTGCAAGGCCAGGCGCACATAACTATAACTTTAATGAGAAGTAGATAGGAAAACTCCACAGCTTTGAGGAATATCCAGCTATGCTATGAGTGGTCCAAGTATCTCTTTAATAGCAGATAAGCAGAAAAAAAGGAAGTTACTTCAAAATAACTATATGTGCAACTGAAAAATTATTAGAGAGCACAAAACTTAATTAACTACATTGACACACTGGTTCTATTGAGGTCTAAGAAGTCAGAATTACTGAGTGCCGGGGTTCCACTTATGAACAGCATGCTCAGGTTTGTTTCTCAAATGCTCATCATCAATTCTAGCGACTGTTTTGGTTTTTCCCAACTTACTGGCCTCTACATTTGTTCAGCTTCACTTCCTACATTATAAATCAGTATGGTCACAACAATATTATTTTTAAAAAAATTCCAAGGAGGGGAAAGCTGTTCCAGTTTGTATAATAAATATCTCTCGAAGGCTGACAGGCAATTAAACAAATATACATTCCAAGGAAATGTAAAATGTGCAACGTTCAAGATATAAAAAAACTGCTAAATTTCATGGCAGAACAGTGAGCGAACAGTATATCAGCTTTGAACATACCAATTATAATGAAAATATAATCATTAATTTGTGTTAAAAGATTTTTTTAATTTAGTTTAATTGTTCGTGACAATTAATTGTTCTTTCATTTCCTTGTAATTATCTTTCTGATTATGTGCAATGTGAAACTAAGAGTTTATCGTTGACTATACATAGTATTAATATAACTTAGAGAAATGAAATTAGTTCATTTCACAATCAAGTTAAATAAGTCTTAGAGAGAGAAAGTGAAGAGTACTGCTGGATCAGCGTTAAGAGAAATTCATTTTGCAATGCTAGTAGTTAAGAAATTTCTCAACATTCTGACCATAATGTGTATGTGTGCATATGTGCGCATGCTCGTGCTGAGAAACAACAGGAAAGAAGGCAAAGATCGAAATCAATCTTGACAACTTTAAGGCAGATGGACTTCAACTCCCAGAATTCCCTAGTCATCATGATCTAATTCCTTAAGAACATAAGCCTGCCATTTGCTTCACTAGCACTTAATGGCCTATTTATACAAGGTATTTAAAAATAATGTTTTATTTAGCAGGAGAGCTGTGGAGGCATAAGCTAAATCAAGATAAACTGAAAGAATTTTTTTAGAGTAGAGATTCTCTGAATATTTCTTTCTCAGTATTCAGAGCAACATCTTGATTGCTTCTGCCAAGGTCATCTCGGTCTCCTGAAACCTATCACAGGACATCCAACAAATCAGGAAACTGGTAACACCTTTTCCGACAAACTATTAATATAAAAAAATCTATTTGTTGGAAAAGGTGCTATCAGATTCCTGGGGGTTTTTTTTGCCATCATCAACTAATATAGTTCTCCTCCTGCTGTAGCGTAGTTAGTGTTAGGAGTAAAAGTGAGAGTTGCTTCAATTATCAAAGACGGTGGAGCAGCACAGACGGCACAGCACGTTCAATACATATCAAGTGACAGCACAACTGCAACATGAACCACCAGTTTGGAAATCATGAAGACTGAAGACTTGTTCTTTGATCAAGGAAGGTTATCTTATACCACAAACAAAATGAACAGAGAGTTGGTATATTCAGAAACATATCAGCTGGAAATGCCAAAAAACTCAGCGTGGGGCTGAAAAAAGTAGGAGCCCTAGGAAATTCAGGCAAGCGTCCGTTCACTCTGCCCCAATCTGACTTCAGTCAAGGATGTCACTTGGTCCCATTATCTTCTTGTTAGAGTCAAGACGATAAGGAAGAAAAAGACTTACCTGGTCTTGCCATTCACTGTTCCTTCTCTTTTTATTAAGTTTTTTTTTCTCTCCATAGCAGCTTAAATAATTTTCCTGTGTCGGGGAAGTTTTAAATCACAAAACCTCACAACATAAAGAGGTTGTGACCGTTGAATCACATAGGTTCCGAAATAAGTTTGTTTAAAAATACAGCTATCTCTAAAGGAAAAAAGAAAGCAATAATTTTGCCTTCTTGTATTAAAAGCCATATCACCTTTGCATCTCCTGCTTTCCGTTCCCTTCACGTCCTTACCCCCTTATGCCATTCTCACTATCAAGAAACTACCCAAGGGAAACAGAGCGAGCAAGAAGCAAAGAAACATGTCCTGATGTCTCTCCAGGTTGAACCTGACAGCCATTCGGATTTTTGAGGTTTTGTGGAACTCTGCCACTGGATCTGTTATCAGAACTGTTATCAGAAAGTAAGAAAGAGAACGCTGGGAACATGAACATAACCACGCTATCATGTTTCCCCGAAAATAAGACACTGACTTATATTAATTTTTGCTCCCAAAGATGGGCTAAGTCTTATTTTTGGGTGATGCCTTACTTTCAGGGAAACACGGTAGATCGTCCACCCCCACCCCCAGATAACACCTGGATCCCCCCTGCCTGCTATTCCCGGGCGCTCCTTACCTGATTCAGAGGGCTGCAGAGAGATCGGCTGGCCTGAAAACTCCGGGGCTCCGAATTTGCGCGCTTTCAGCCAGCTGGGAGGCGCGCTGGAAGCGCTTCCGGTAGCCACGGAGAATTCCGAGCCCTGGAGGCAGCCCAGCCACATGTGCTTCGCTGCCTTTCCTGTATGAAATTATTCTGCATGAGGTAAGGAGCACCCGGGGATAGCAGGGAGGGTGGAGCCAGGTGTTATTTGGGGGTGGGGGTGGGCGATTTACCGTGTATTCCCAAAAGTAAGGCATCCCCCCCAAAATAATATTCTCAGGGAGGTCTTATTTTCAGGGCATGCCTTATATTCCAGCGAGAGGCAGAAATGTAAGAAGGTCTTATTTTCGGATGATATCTTATTTTCGGGAAAACATGATAGAAGAAGGGAAATGACTAAGAAAAAGAGAAGGGAAAGTTGTTAGAAAGAAGGAAAAAAGGAATAAGATCTAAAGAAAGAAAGATAAAGAACTTAGGAGAAAGGGAAGAATTAAATAAGAAGAATGGCCAACTAACTTACAAGGAATTTAAAATAAGTAATTGAAACTACAGAGTTGGAAGATTAATAACAAGAAAGGATGAGAAAGAAAAGGTAGAAGAAGGGAAGAGAAAGGATGAAAGAAAGCAGGAAAGCAGGAAAGAAATAGGAAGATTAAAAAAAAGGAAGGAAGGAAGATTAGATGGGAAAGATTTTAATTCCTATAACTACTATAAGAAACGTTTTAAAAAAAGGAATGAGAAGAACACGCCAACTTTGATTTTGCAAGGTTCAAAAATCACACAACTGGTTAAAGGAGAAGAAGAGTTCGAATATGGACCAATAATACCGAAAGGTCGATGATTAACGGAATTGAAATCAAAGTGATAAAGAACGTGTTCAAATTGTAAATAAATGTCATAAAAAGTAATTGTATATAATGGAATGACTTAGACGTGGGAAAGGACAAGAAACTAAATGATCTCTCAATGAAATGAATTGATGAGAAAAAATGCATATGTATGTAAATGTTGATGTTTTTAATCTTGTAAGTAATGAAGATAATTTTTTTTTTAAAAAAGAACTTCATGTGGAGGAGCTTTAAGGGAGTCCTACCAAACAATACCAAAGCTTGACACTTGCTTATTTGTTTCATACACAAACCTATCTAAACTGCAATGTGCTAATGTGGAGAAGCAATTGTCCTTCTTTACTTTTAAGAAATACCTACAGCCAGCTTTAAGACTCTTAGTTGGTGTTTATAGATGAGTTCTGCTAGTCTTCTGCATGTTTGTCCAACATAGTGTTCATTGCAGTCATTACACTATTAGGTTGTAGATGACGCCTGTTTTTTATTCTGGGGCTTCTGGTTCTTTTGGTTTGTTTAGAATGTTTTGAAGAGCTTTAGTTGGTTTGTGTGGCGCACTGATTATATATAGTTGTAGTAGTCTGTTGGTGGTTTCTGAGATATTCTTGATATATGTTTGGGGGGGTTGTTTTGGTTGTGTTGTATTAGGTTGAATGGTCAGGCACTTATTGATTAAGTTGCATGGATAGCCATTTTGTTGGATATCTTGTATATTGCTCCATATCCTTTTCATGTTTCCAGGGTTGCTACAGTGAGTTTGTGCTCATCTAAATAAAGTTCTTACACAGCTTCTCTTGTAGGTAGGTGGATCGTTGCTTTAGTAGTGGAGCACTTGGCTGGTGTGGGTGGCTTTTCTGTACGTGTGTTTCTAGTTTGTCTTTGTGGTCTCTGCTGATCAGGATGTCCAGGAAGGTTAGTGAGTTGTTTTCTTCTTCTTCTCTGGTAAATTGGATTCCTTTGAAAATGTGGTTGATTGTTCTATTAGGGTTCTCTAATTCGTCTTTTTTTATTATGATGGTGTCGTCCACATATCTGATCCATATTTTCGGTTGTATTTTTGGAAGTGCTAGTTGCATGATGACCTCCACTATAAGTCCTGAAAATGGTGATTCCATAGGTATACCTTTAATGTGTACATCAAATTGGAGGTATGTGGTTAGGCAGAGGTTCATGAGATCCATAATCCTGGTTGTTTCAATCTTCATGTATTTGGTTAAGTCAGATGTGCTGTGGAGCAATGAGGTCAGAGATTTGGGACATCAAACGAGGCTATGATTTCATCCTCATCTAAAGTCACATCTCTGACTGTCTGAAGGCACTGTAGTGGATAGCTGATGGGAGTATTTGCTTTCTCTCGTGAGGTGCCCAAGCTTTATTAATTCTTTTGCAATGTTTTACGTAGGGGTCCCCGTAACGATATGATTGGACTAAGAGGTATGTCAGGCTTGTGTATTTTGGGGCGTCCTTAGAAGTGGATTGGCTGCTTCTCATTCACCACTTTTCTTCTTTGGTAACTTGGCTTTTCTTACTGAGGTCACAGAGTTCTCTTTATCTGGTGGTCTAGTTTTTGTATTCTGTTAGTGTTTGTTGGGATGTATGTCTCTTTGTCTTCTAGTATTTCTTTTGCTTCTGTAAATATTGTGCTCTATCTATAATAACCATGGTTTGACCTCTGGTCCTTTTTTAGGTTTCGGAAGACTGAAACTCAGAATGATTTTAGTTATCCTGGAACATATTCCTGAGAAGTCTTACTGGTAGATAGAAAGATCCAGTTGGTTTACCCCGGTAGCAGGCAAAGGGAAGGTGGGCTAGCTGGATATGCCATCTTTGAATTCAAGGGTAACAGCATTCTGCTCACATCTCCACTGTTCTTAGCTCTTTCCTTTTCCTATTTCTCATAGTTATCATTGTACCACTACCAGTTATACCATTGTCCTTTTTCTACTTGCCCTATCTCAAAACAATGTCGTATAGTTCTGCACATTTTATGCATATTTTAAGATACGCAGGCACATTTTAGAACCAAACTAAAATGTTTCTATTTAAATATGGATTATCCAAAATGTTCTCTCCTGCTCATAGAACAGTTAATGCCCAAAACCATTTGGTTTAGTGACTGTCCAACGTTACAATGGCACTGAAAAAAGTGGCTTATATGCCATTGAATGACAGCACTATCTTAAGGTTTTTTTCACACAATCATTGCAGCATCCCCATGATCAGAGTTTGGAGGCTTGGGAACTGGCATGTATTCCTGACAGTTGCAGTGTTCCAGGGTCATCCGATTATCTTTTGCAACCTTCTGACAAGCAAAATTAATGGGAAAGTCAGATTCAGTTAACACCCATATTGCTATCTTACCAGCCGCAATGATTCAATTAACAACTATGGCAAGAAAGGTTGTAAATTGGGGCAAAATTCACTTAACTGTCTTGCCTGGCAAATTTTGGGCTCATCTGTGGTTGGTCGTATGTCAAGGACTACTTATAAAAGCGAAGAGACAGAACTCCAACTCCTCCTAAATGTGAAGTTTGCCTGCAGCAACAACATAACTGGTATTTGTAAGACATCATAAGTAAATACAGCAGTCACTTTAAACTAAAGAAAGTTTAAGGAACCTCCTTAAGGAGCAAGCTTGTTCTGTTAATATTAAACAGCTTAGAACATTATTACATGCCTAATTAGGCATAATTGTCTGAAAGGGCAGCTAAAGCAACTTCCATGGGTCAAGCTTAATCAATAAATATGTCAGAGAAGCAGGTACAGTTGTACTAAATATAAAACAGAAATAGCTGGAAGTACAGAGACATCTCATGAAGACACAAAGGATCCTTTATGGAAGAATTTGCATATTAAACACACTTCAAGAATTCAGCTATATCTTTAAAAAATAAAGATGGTAGAAAACATTCAGAGTGCTATTTTTTAAAAAAGAAATGCTGCTCTCAAAACAAATATTAAAACAAAACAATCTGTACCTCAAACTGATCACATTATCTGTCCTGAAACTGAAAGGTAAAAACTGCAAGTGAATAAAACAGGAGATAAATATTCATTCCAACTTGCTATTTGTAGGAAACACTAATTAAGTTTTAGTTAGTTAGAAAACATATACATATCTTTATCTGGGTGAAATTTACCTATGCAGTCAAAGTCATCATGGTTATTTATATTAGAGTTTTGTATAGACCAGTAATGGCAAACCTATGGCACGAGTGCCACAGTGGACACGCAAAGCCCTCTCTGTTGGCACGCGAGCCAAGTCACCCCACCAACTTAAAGATACTCTCCACCCCCTTAAAAAAGAGATATCTTTCTATCTTAAAATATCTAGCATGGCTTATAAATTGAAATAATTTTTCCCATGATTCCATGATTCTAACATGATTGTGTTTAGGTTCATTTAATTGTAGAAAGAACCAATCCAATATTATTTAAAAGCCAAATAACAGAGACCATATTCAAATACAATTGTACATGAGCATTCACCCTGGTTCTTCTTCAAAAACTAAAGAAACCAAAAATGATTTTATATGTGTAGACGGAAACATGTGCTGTTCCAATTGCACCAAACTACAATTCCTAGCAACCCTCACACTATATAGTATATATTAGCTATATTAGATTATATACCAGAATTGCTATTGTTTACCAATCCTGATTTGTTAACAGGAGTAGCAAACTAAAATAATGACTGCAGAGAGTACATTAATTTGTCACACTGATTTCAGGAAGGAGTCAAGTAGGATCAAAAGAGTTATAAATGTCAGAACTGATGTGATTACTCATCATTTATTGAACTAGATATTCAAAACAGAAATGAATTACATTATCAATAATCATATATGAACAGCACGGTGAAGTCAAAGGGATTCATACACCTTTTCCTCAGTGTGTGTCTCTGTATAGTGTGTGTATTCCCCAAACTTACATATAAAAACCACTTTGTTTATACAAACTCCCAAGAATAAAACCAAACAAAATTTGACATTTAACAAAGTTACCTGGGGTGATATTTTTTTTAAAAAAGAAAAGTATATCCCACTTCAGTCACTAAATGCCTTGTGTCATAGAAAATGCTTGTCCTCTTTTTCTTTGAGCTAGATCACTTCTGCAAACTCCAGAAACATGCTTTTTAAAAAAAACTTTTAAAAACTTTTTTCTTACAGTCATCTATTTATGAAAATAGAGAAAGTAGAAGACTTTGTTTTGTGCAATACTGAAACAATAACTCCCTACATCCCTTTTGTTTTATTGGGAACCGGTGATACCCATTACAAAATTAAATATTCTCCCCTTAAATTGGGTATTTAAAAAATTGGCATTTAATTATAAGTAATAGCTGGTAAGAGCTGACAGAATGAGCTGCTGAAATGTAGTGGGGAGCAGTGTTTTCATTTCATGGGTTTTGCCTGGCACGGCTCGCACATTTTGTCTGAAAAACAACAACAATGCTCTATGGTCTAGTTCTGCCTTCAACACCAAATTCCACCTCTCTCGGCGAATTCGCTTCCAGATCAACCTGCATGAAATTGATTTCAGCGCACACATGCCCAGAAGTGCATCTGTTCGGCAGTCTTGCCACAAAGAGACGCCTTGGATACAACCCCATGCACGACTACTCCGACGTCCCTTTTAATTGAATATTTATTTTATTTATTTGTTTATTTGTTTAGACTTATATACCGCCCTTCTCCAGAAGGACAAGGGCGGTGTACAGAAAACATGAAAAAAAAAATTTCACATTGAACTTTAAAAAACTATTTACAAAATATGGGATATGGGGGAAGGGAATG
>JANHFO010003973.1:53263-69050 GCA_032468095.1 Pareas carinatus
GTAGAGAGCATTGCAGTAGTCCAGACGGGAGGTGACGAGGGCATGAGTGACTGTTCGTAGGGAGTCCCGATCAAGAAGGGACGCAAGTGCCGAATCAGGCGGACCTGATAGAAGGCCCCCCTGGCGACGGCCGCCACGTGATCTCAAAAGAAATCCCATCTAGTGTTAGAGTAAAAGTAAGGAGCAGAAACGGTACTTTCATACTTGTAAAATTCTGTTAATGTAACCTTACAATAAAGATAAGAGTTAGTACATCTCATCCCCAATTAACAAAATAACAGAATTGGGAGGGACCTTGGAAGTTTTCTGGCTCACCACTGCAGGAGATCCTATAACAATGGTTGTCCAGTCCCTTCTTAAAAGCCTCCAGTGTTGGAATACACACAACTCCTGAAGACAAGTTGTTCCACTGGCTAATTGTTCTTACTGTCAGGAAATTTCTCCTTCTGTCTTTGTTCAGTTGCCATCTATGGCTTCTTCTCCTGCCTTCAGGTGCTTTGGGAAATAGGTACTAGAACTTCTGATTTACTTTTTTTCTCTAGGCTATTTTGCAGGGCTAATAGGTCTTTACTGCATTGTTACTTATAATTATTTAATACATATACATATATGTACGCTCCTCCCCCCAAAATAACAAATAAAACTTTAAAAAGCTATTTCATTTCTAACATTCTCCTTTTTGTGTTTTTTATAAACACCCCCCCCCCAAAAAAACTATATTGTAAATATTTATATTTGCCATAGTGGAAAATGTATTGTATATATTGGAACCGTATATATTTGGTCCTTTACAGATTTGAGGGTATTTATAAAGAGAGTGGAAAAATAATGAACAGTTATATCTAGAAATAATGTGAAATACGGACTCAGACGGACAAGAATGTGAATATCATTGTCTTTATTTTTATGGTGTCAAAGAAAACTACTGTATGTATCCATAGCCAGAATAATCCCACTTAGATGACATGGATATGTAATGTGTAAATCTGAACACAAAGGTTCGGAAGTGTATATCATAAGATTTCCATTTATCTTATTTTGTTTTCAGAACCCAGAAGACAATCCTGGGGTGAAAGTATTTTCAGTTTGCAGTTCTATACAAGACAAATCTAGTTTAAATATTAAAAAACCCTAATAAGGAAAGATTGGGCCTTAAAATTGGATTAAGCACACCAGACGTTACCCAATCTTTCTTCTTTAAGAATAGATTTTTTAATTTAAATTATAGTTATGATTGATACGGATATTCAGGGATGTGAATTTCATATATTTGTGCTCTGTTTTGCCCTTTTTGGTACTACTTTTATTTTGTGATTGCATATTACAATAGCAATCTTATTCCAAAACAACTTTTATTTTATTCAATTGAATAATTGCAGCTAACTTTCCCTATGCAATCAGGAATCTTGATAATCAGGAATCTTGCATTATACCCAACTTCAGTTGTCTGTATGTAAAGATCAACTGAAAATGTTACTTTTAGGATACTCTTCCAAGAATCCTAGTCAACTTCATTCATTGTTGTTATATCATATAAATTGACCTTTTGTATATAATAGAAATGAATCTAATTCATTTCTATTCTAGAGGTGAACTGGTCCTTATTTCATTTTTAGAGCTATAGCTTCATTTCTTGGGTCACTGCATGTTGAATCTCTCCTCTCTCATATACTACCAACTTTGTGATAGATCTAAAATAAAATAGAATATACTCTGATAAAATACATGTGTGCTATTGTGCATTTGCGCTCCTACTCAGAAATAGTATTCTTTTCTGGCTGAAGAACAAACTACTGGCACGGAATAGGCTTGTTTGAGGGTTTTTGCATTCCAGAACAATATAAATAAAACCGGAGAAAATTAAGAAAGTCAACAACAGCATAGCGAGTGCAGGAATTAATTTATAAAATGACTTAAAATATATCAGCTTTGGTCATTTTATACAAGTGATACACAAGACATGTATAATAACTATCTACTTTACAACTGTGTTCCCCAACCTTTTGGGGATGATGGTCCAGCACAGAAGGGGGAGAGGGGTGGGTGTGTACATGTGTGAGCCAATTGCACATGGCACAAGTGGGGCATCATGATCGTGTGGTGGTTGGGGGAATGGGCCACTGTGATCACGTGGCAGTTAGGGAAGTGGACCGCCACAATCCGATGGGGCTTGTGCAAGCGGGCTGCGATCATACAAGTAGGGCTGTGCACGCACACACGCTTGCTTAACATGATTGTTAAAGTAGGAGATGGCCTTTGATATTGAGGTTCATGGTAGAATAGTGTAATTTTCTCCCTCGAGTTGTTTCTGTCATTCTTTTACCCACCCAAACCCTATAATCTTTTAGGTTAAATCTATTCATTTCTATTATTTTGAATTAAAATTGAGCAATACTTTCTGGCAAATAAACTGGGTATGGGGAGGTAATGGAACCTGCAGTTTCCTCCAAGAATAACTTAAATGTCCTATGTACGGTAGTTGTTATGTCACTGAAAATTTTGCACATTTACTGAACTGGAGCTAATTTTTTGCTCTGGCAAATAACCACATTCTTGACTCCTAAGTGGTTTCTCATGCTTGATTCTTATTATTCCTCTGGGTGACAAACACAGGAGCGGATCTGAAGGAAATCTGTGGAAATGCTTCAGCATGCAGGGACTAAAATAAACTCTTAACTATCTTTTCTCATTATTTTGCTTGACTATTAGATTAGATGCAGAAGACATTAGATGCTAGTGGCTTTTAGACCTGGAGACGTTACTGATCACTAGTCTGGATTATTCCACTTTATAGGGCAGGTATGGCTCATATTACTGGATATTTTCTCTTCAAAAATGTAAGCAAACATACAAGAAAATACTGTATATGGATTCTAGGGAAATTAGCCATTCTTTTCACTGACATGCTAGTTTTTATTTACAAGATGTTCTCTTGTTTACAATTAATTCGACAATGGGTCTCTGAAATTCAAGGATAATCATAAATTTGTGAGACTTCTCTGTTTATATTCTGTGAAATCCACGTGAAACAAACACTCTATGTACAAAAAGTTGATATGTCATTTGGAGCATCAATTAAATTTTGTACTGATATTCTTGGAGAGTTTTTTAATTTCATCAATGTTATATACTGTTGGAAGGAGGACACTTTACATGCAATTGAACTGTTTGTTCAATTGAATGTAAAGTGAGACAACGGCACGCTTCCTCCCGTGCCACCTTTTATCCTCTATTCAAACGTCCCGGGTCAGGTGGCTGGCCAATCGCTGCGCTGAGAGCCTGTCTGCTTGGCTTCCATTGGTTAAGGGACAGTCTCTTGGGGAAGCCAATGATAGCCATGTTTTTCCCATGCTGCAACCCTTGGGTCATAACAATTCTTTCTCCTCACCTTTGCGGAACCTGATCCAGTCCCCTAGGAGTCTGTAAGGTCATGGTAATACCAGCTGGGTCAGTTCCAGACACGTTGCGACCTCCGTGATTTGGTAGGTGGCTGCACGACAGTTGAGTGCTCTCCCGGTGCTGGCTCCTGGACTTGTGGCTGCTTCCGATGGCCCGGGCCATTCCCTGTCATCATCGGCTCTGCTCACTCCCAGGCTGCCTCTCGTTGGGCGCAGCCTGATGCATCCCGGAGTTCTTCCTTACTCCATAGAGGTTCTTATGGGAGTTCGTCCTCCCATTCCACCTCTGAATCAGCGCTCCCTGACTCAGATCCTGGTTCTGGGAATGCCGCAACTCGGCTTCCTGTGGTAGGTGGCCGGCCTTCAGCCTCGTTGCCATGGGATTCAGTTCCCCATTGGTGTCTCAGCTGATCTACATGGCACCTTACCTGTCCGTCCTTGATTTGGAGCTGGTATAAGACTGAACTTTGGATTCTCGCCACTGTTGCCAGAACCCAAGACGGTCCTCTGTCATAGCTCCTGTGTGTGAGGTTTTGAGTACCTGCGGCTGCAGGCACTCGGGAACAATCACCCTGCTCCTCCACAGGAGGCATCCCTTGTCAGCTAAGAGTTCATACTTTCTGTTGACGAACCTTTGGAACTTGGGGCCCCAGTCATTGCCGATGTGCCCTGCTTGCACACCTGCGAGAACGCGGCTGAGGGTCATATCCAGGGCCATTTTTTAGGCCACGTCACCTGCATGTAGGGGTCTTTGGGGAAAATCCTGGATTAACAGGATTCTGTGAGCTGGGGCTGGATCTGGCTCCACTCTGGGTAGCGGTAACCTGCTAAGGCCATCCACGTGGCCCATTTCTTTCCCCGGTTGGTGAATGAGGGTGAAAATGTAGGCTGATAAAAAGATCGACCCACAGAGCATTCGAGGGGAGATATCTGTGGGGTCTGCTTCTGGGTCGTGAATAGACCTAATAGTGGTTTATGGTCTATGTAGACCATGAACTCTCGCCCATATACATGGTTGTGGAATTTGCGGATCCATCGACTATTGCCAATGCCTCTATTTGGGTGTAATTTCTCTCTGCAGAGAGCAATGTCCGCGAGTAGTAAGCGATGAGCACTTGCTGCCTGTTCGCATCCTCATGACTCAACACAGTGCCGACGCCGTAGGAGGATGCGTCGCACGCTATGCACACGGGCCTGGACTCGTCAAAGTGAGTCAGGACTGTATCCGATGTCAGGAGTGCCTTGGCCACCACAAAGCTGTGTTTGTGATTCTTAGTCCATTTCCACATGGCTGTCTTGTCTAGAAACCAGTGTAAAAGTTCCGCTACTGTCGTCTTCTATGGTAGGCATGATAGAAATTTAGGAGGCCCAGGAATGCCTGTAGCTCCTCCTTGAATTTTGAGGTTGGGGCTTGCCTGATCGCTTCCAATTTGCTGTCGCCTGAGTGTATTCCAGTCGTGTTGATGCGAAATCCTAGGAATTCTATTGATGTTACCCCGATTTTGCATTTCTCCCTTTTGAGTTTTAATTCCATGTGGTGGAACCTCTGTAAGATGGCCCTGAGCATCCCAGCTAAGGCATCCTCAGAATTTCTGGCAATGAGTACATCATTGAAATATGGGTATACCCCCAGTATGCCCTTGAGGGTGTGCTCCATCACCCTTGAAACATTCTGGGTGCCACACTGACCCCAAACTGAGCGGACAAGCCGGGCGGTGACACCCCCCCCCATGGATATCTTACCAGGGGTGTGTGGGTGTTTGGATGGCTGAGTCGCCGAAGAGGAGTGCTGGTGGCAGGGGCAGCAGCAGCGGCGGCATGTAAGGGGCATGCGCCCCCGCTATACGCAAGCGGTGACACATGCCGACCCCTATAGCTCTTCCTGGGATCTGGGTGGTACAGGCTTCCAGGCCCAGGGCCTTCAGTCGATGCTGTTTAATGCCAGGTCCGTGGTTAACAACTCATTTGCGAGTTGGTTCAGGAGGGGGGAGCAGACCTGGCGAGAATTACGGAGACCTGGCTAGGTCGCGGGGGGGGGGCCTCATTGAAATGTGCCCACCAGGTTTTGGTGCTTTTCATCAACCGCGGGCCCAGGGGAAGGGTACCATCAACTTGGCATCAATGACCTTGTTGAAATGTCCTCTAAAGGCAGCCCATTATTGACAAAAAGAATGTTGATGGCACTCTTGAGACCAAATTTATTTCCTAGATGAGTGTTCCAAAAAGAATAAGTCCTTTACAATTACTTACAATTTGTAACTATTTTTAGGATTAAATCTAATAAATACAAGTAATCTAATATAATTGAACCATTCTTTCATTTTATACACCAGCTCCTTGAAGAGAGCCAATATTTCTTTTTGTTTTGTTTTACTCTGTTTTGTCAGCTTTTCGATATAAATAATTCTTATGCAAACCAGAACTGAAGTCAAAGGATTATAAAATGAAAGAATGGGAAAAGTTCCACAGAGCTGGGCATCCTGTAAGGTTCAATTGCTTAAATTTGGTCCTGAGGACCAATCAGTTTTATTTTTAGCATTTGTCTGTTATTTCAACTGGAGAGCATTAATTTTAAACGTTCAATAAAATACACAACAAAGAATTGATTGTTTGTTAATTGTGTTCTTAAGTCTCAAAACATTAAAAAGACTAAACTTCGGAATTAACTGAAGAATTATGTTTCCCTGAAGAACTTCTAATAAGCACATAAAAAAGATAATAGACTGAAAAGTGACCAGCTAGATTACTCTCGAGAATGCACATTGTATTACAGAGTAGTATTACAGAGCATAAATATTCTGTCTTGTGACAATCTACTAGACTTTGTTTATGGACCTCAGCATGCATGTTTATTTTGTTTTGTTTTACTGGACATACTATATGTGGCTCTCTCTGCTCTTCTATCATTGCATTTAGGTTATAATTATTTCCTGAGGAGCATGCATTACAACTCTTTTGCTGAATACTAGCTGGATTTCCATCTTATTCCTTTATTTTTGCTCATTGAATTAAGCAAATGAATAAATAAAATATTCTGTCTCTGGAATCATCTAAATCAGGGGTCCCCAACTCCTGGGTTGCAGACTGGCAGCAACCAGGCCGTCCAAACAAGCCAAGCCACATTTGCCGGATGCAGGCAGCATTCAAAACCGTGCCCCCTCCAGTCTGCAGAAGAGCCTTTCTCTAGTCCCTGGTGCCCAAAAGGTTGGGGGCCACTGATCTAGATACTTCAAAAGAAAGGCATGAAAATATTAGAAGACGGGACAGAAATGTATAATACCTCTGGCACTGTTGCACTTTTCCCCACAATGTTGAAAACAAGCTAAATAACCCATAATCCAGCTTATTGTGAAGTGAAGTACAGAACTTGTACTTTTGAATAGACTGGAACTAAACCTATTGTATTAAACTTTTGAGTTAACTACAATGGTTTGCAATAATGAATATACACACTACTTTGTTACATTCATGAAACACAGCTTCAGCAGTTCATTGCTCAAGGAAAGAGAACACCATCTGCCATTTTACCATTCTATGAATAGAAAGGCAAATATATACTGTAATGTATACCAAGACAAACATTTGAGTAATTGGCACTAAATAACTGTTCCAACTTACCCTCAAATTTGACTTAAAGGTAGGAAGAGATCTTGCTTATATATTGAAGATTTCCTTTATTTAAAAAGAAAAAAGATGAAACTTTGAAGTGAACCCGGATTTGTCAACATCTTTCCATAGTCTTAAATTAATAGAAATTAACTTGATATTAAAATATATCCATAAGTTTTAGACTTAAGCTATCCCTGATATTTTTATTTGTCAGTCTATTTCTTCTGTTCAGATAAGTGGCCTAAGCATTTCAGAGACAAAATGCATTGTCAATAACATTCAACCGAAAGCCACATATCCATTCATTTTTTGGTAAACAAGAAGGGAATATTAAGATGTATACCAAACTCAGTTGGAATCACCAACATTAGTGGAGATGTAAGAAAATAGTGACACTCCAGTTGTTGTTGAACTATAACCTCCAGAATACCTCACTATTTGACTTGATGAGGGGAATTGCTAATAATTATAACTGAGCAACATCTGAAACAGCAGTATATCTAGCTAGCTATTGAGCACAAGGTAAAGCAGCTCTAGGAATGTTTTTCCAATTCTGTCTGCATGGAACCTTTCTAAAGTATTTAGACACAGATTTAGAAATAGGGGTAACATGTTTGAAAAGAACTTGCTATATTGGGGTGACTTTGCCTCAGAATTAGAAAGCAGACAGTACAGATCTAATTTAGTTATGTTTTGAATATCTTTGCAGTTCAGTGTTCGTAATAGAATTACAGAAGAATTGCCAGTGTGACCATGGAACTGACAACAGGCATTATTCTTTTTTCAGTTTTTGAAATAATCTACGTTGTCATCCTTTAGAATAAATATATAATAGAGCTGCCACTGGGGAGGACTTTTTTATCTTCTAGCAGTGCATAAGGTTTTAGTGTTACTTCTGTCTAGACAATTCTCTCTTGAGTCTTTAGATTGATTTTGGCACTTTCAGTAACACTAAAACTGGTGACATAATCCAGCAGCTTTTTAAAATATTGGTATCAAGACCCTTTATTGCACAGTTGCAAATCAAATGAAAAATAAATAAAAGGGTACTCAATAAAGGAAAAAAAACTTATCTGGGCATTAACAAAGAACCCAAGTTTTTTAAAAAAATATGTTATGTTACATGAAGCATCCAGAGTGTATCTGTTATCAAATCCATGGTTGGCAATAAATTAATCATCAAAGCCATTGATGTTTGCTGCTTTTCAGCACACATATATTTCTTATCTCTCTTGCTTGGTTTCATCACAAATTTTGTTGTATGTCATTATTATCTTTTTAGTTAGATAGCTATAAGTAACGGAAATTAATGTGGGTATGCATACTGAATTTCACATAGGCAAATTAGCAGACTGTCAAAGGAGAGATGATTATTAATAGACTATTGAGGAAGAAGTCTCAAAACCATTTGATAGCTCAAAAACATTCAACTGCTTTATCTTTCTTTCTTTGTGACTATTTTTTAAAATATCAGTTGGCAAAAGACAGTTTTCTCATTTCCACAGCAGCATAAAGATTTTGCATTTTTTGGTTGCTGAACTAGCTACCTCGGTGAGCTATCAATGGTCCTTGTGAAAAATCAAGGTTTGCTAAAGATAATCAATCCCTAATGCCTCTTGCAAAAACCTGCCAAAATATATATATCCGTGTTTAAGAATAAAATATTTGCGCTTACAAATAGCTATTTAGTATTTAGTTCAAATATTTTTCATTGATATTTTTCTCATAGTCTTGAGATTCTGCAATTCCTCCCAATAATGTTTTCTGTATAGTTTTATGTGCTTAACAAATATATTTTGATAGCTGATGATTTGACACAATTCAGAACATGCAGAGGTTTCGTTTTGAACCAAACAGAGCAAAGATTTTTTTAAAAGTAATGTCACTTTTAGTTGTTTCTCTCCCGTTTCTTTCTTGCATCGTGCAACCTAAAATAACATTTATTTGCAAGTATTAAGTGGCAATGGAAAATCATCAGGTTTATTGTGAAATAAGATAAATAAATGCAAGACCGTTTTATGAGATACAGCAGAATTGTCATCAATTGCCAATGTTTGTAGGTGAATGTGCATACACATACTTAAGGTGGAAATGAATATGCACTCAGTACATTATCTATGAATGATTCACATACAGTGCAATATATTTCTCCTTATATTCATACTGGAAAAAGTCATTCTTTAAATATGTCATTGCTGTGAGTGAGGTGCCAGCAGTAGGATATATTTTTATATAAACAAGAATGAAAAAACACAAAAGGATGATGTAAAAAGATATACATTTTTAAAAAAGGACTTTATGCAGATATTGTGAAGTTTGAAACGGTGCATGAGAAGGCCAGAGCTAGAGATCTGGAGAGAGAAGTGATTTTCTTAACTGATACAGCTAGTTCTCGACTTAATGATCATAATTGAGCTCAAAATTTCTATTGCTAAGCAAGATAGTTGTTAAGTGAAGTTTGCCCCATTTTACAACTTTTCCTGCCACAGTTGTTAAGTGAATCGCTGCATGTGGTGATCACATGATCTCGGGACCCTGCAACCACCATAAATATGAATCAGTTGCGGAGTGTCTGAATTTTGATCATGAGGATGCTGCAGTGGTTTTAAGTGTGAAACAACCATAAGTCACTGTTTTCAGAACTGTGGTAGCCTCAAACACTCACTAAATGAACTGTTGTAAGTCGAGGACTACCTGTAGATTATTTATTTTTAGAACTACTCTAACCCAAGTATTACAGCAAACTAGTGGTATCATTGGATTGGAAGATGTCAGGTCAGAAGTCTAAATGAAAGCTTCTCCACTTTCGGCTAATTGCATTGAGTGAAAAAAGGAAGCTCATCATCTCTCAAATCAAATTTATTACAGTATTAGGCAAGGTTTTCTTTCCTTACCACCCAATTGGAATCAGTCTTCATGTAATTTATGCTCATTATTACATATCCTGCATTCTTGTATAGCAGGGAATAGCTATAATGTCTTTTTAAGTTAGCTGAAGAATGTATCATATCCCTTTCACAGTCATATTTTTCTAAGGCTAAACATACCCAAATCATTCAATAACTCTTAATATGTCCTAATTTCTAGTCCCTTGTTCTTCTCCTTTTTCTGTGTCCAGAACTAGACATTGTACTAAAGATGGAGCCTGACCAAATCATAATGAAGTGGAGGGATTAATTCTGTTGGTGCAATCCAAAATTACATGGGTGTGTTGTTTGTTTTTTATTATTGCAACCACCTTGTACTGAAGTCTTATTGAATCCTTTTACTCTGTCCAGCTGAGAAGTTCAGTTTATTGCTCCAGGCCTTTCCCTTCTGCCAGTCTTTAGGGCGTTTTTTTGCTGAAAACCTAGGAACTCAAAATTTAAGATGTAAAAGTGGTCACTATACAAACAGTCAAGGGTGTTTTGTTGTTGGTTTGTAAAATACTTCCTTTTAAAAAAGGCAGATATCAAAACATGCAAAGGGAAAGTTTTTTTAAATGCAGATGTAGAAGGGATAAATAAAAAAAACAAAGCAAACAAAAAACTTTCAAGACAGCAAACACATCTGTTGAGTAAACCTTAGGTTTCAAAGCGTATGCAGATTTTTTCCAGAGATGTTGGCTTGAGAGACTAGAGTATCTTAGCTTCTTAATTAGACCTAGTTATGACCCAGCATAATTTCATACAGTTATGGGAATTTGAGACCAGTAAAAGCCAACTTCATAATAGAGGCTAATTGTTGTCTTGTTTAGTAGTGTAATGCTTTCGTTCTTGATGTAATTTAGTTATCCAACAAATCAGAAAATTACCTAGCAATTGGACCTGCCTTCTTAATGAAGGAGGGAGGATGAAATAATTGTGTATGTTATTAGAATAATTCTGTTATATAAATAATAGCATTGTGTTTACCATCAAAATGAAACTGCAGTTATACTGTCCAGAGTAACAAAATCTCCTGAGAGGTGCAGACACTCTTAAAGAGTTCTGGAAAGCAGCAAAAGTAGCAAGCACAAGGAAAACAGTCATTGTGTGGGCTGTGAGATATTGAACATCACGGCTGTCCCAGAAGTAATGCTTGTAGGGGGGAGAGAAGAAAAACAAGGACACATAGCAATAGAGGGTTTTTGCACAAGATGTACAAGGTTCCGATTAGTGTCAAGTTAGGTAAGTTAGAACAAAGGGCTGCATACGTCCCTGGTTTACAATATGATAGTGATTTATGATTATTATCCCAGTTCTTGTTTTCACGTGCAAGGAATTGAGTCTGGAAATTGCGTTTTTATAATTTTAAACTGGTTTTAATTTGGTTTTAAATTGGTCTTATATTTGGTTTTTATTTAATACAGCCTCCTAATATTTTCTTTTAACATATTTTAATGTTTGTGACTGTGTTATTCTAATTTGCTGTACACTGCCCTGAGTCCGTGAGGAGAAGGGCGGTATAAAAATCTAATAAAATAAAATAAATAAATGGATGAGTACAGAAAAAAACAGTGCAACAGATGTCTTTATTCTGAGGGGCTAGCAAGGGATGGTATAAGACCCCTGAAACTTGGCCTCCGAAGTCCAGATCGTTTATACCCTTAGGAGTCCAGGTTGCCATAATGTCTTTTTTTTCTGATTGACTGCTTCATGCAAATATTTTCTATAACAGAATAACAGAGTTGGCAGGCACCTTGGAGGTCTTCTGATGATAATCTAGCGCCCTTCTCAAGCAGGAAATCTTCTTAGGCATATAGAATGTGGTGGCTGGTACTCTTTGTTTTCTGACATTCCGAATAGTTCTGTAAGGTGATTCAGTTAAACTCAAATCTATCTACTCCACTTATTTGGACCTCTGGTCACTCCACACTGTGACTTCATATTTAATACTGCTTGTTGCAATATATGTTTCTTCATAAAACCTGAACCAGTTGCTATCAACATTCTGGCATACACCCTCTACTGCAATGCTTTATATGCTTATCAAAATGGCTTCTCATCATTTTTATCTGTGTAATAAATAGTACATTGTATCATGGTGGTGTTTGAATTCTAAGGCATGATGAAGCAAAACTATTTATTCTTCATTAGCAATAGTTTGCTAATTTTTAATTTCTGTTTGCCAAAATTTATTTCCCACTGGTGCTGTTATGTAGATGATATACTTTGCTTGCTCATTGTAATTGCACGTTACATCCTGGATGATAAGGAGCACTTTTATAACAGAGTTAAGATCTCGTTTTAATGCCAATAGCTTCTCTTAATGATCTTCAGATTTTCTGCAGCTCTAAAGCATTCTACATTAATCATTTAATAGATATTTCACTCTTTATATTACATAAGAAATGTGGGTTTCATCATTTCAAAATAGAAGAGGAAGATAAGATAGACTACCAAATTGTATTGTTACTTAAAAAATTGATAACTATCCAAATGTGGCATTTTCTGGCATTTCTTGCATGTTTTCATTTTTATTTATTATTTATTACCCCAGGATGTCACTTTCCAAACAGCTCATAATAATCTTAAAGAAGCAATTTTATTTTAACAAGCTTTTAAGGTGTCTCTTTCCAACCTTGTACTTCCAGTATGGGTTGGAACTGAAACTCTCAGTATTTCCAGATTGTGCCAGTTGCCAAGCTCTAGGTCAGTGGTGGCCAACCTTTTTGATCTCGGCGACCACCAAATTCATAATTTGAAATCTCGAGGCCCACCAATATGAAATTTTTTTAAAGGTACATACATTTGTAAAATAATGATCAGAGAAATTCCATTTTACTAATATAAAAGGCACCTATTTAATATAACAATATTTAAAAAGCCTATTTAATTATAACAAAATCACAAATGCTTATTTGATCAAAACAAAATCTTTAAAGATTGTTGGAGCAAAATTATTAGTTAGTTTAACTATTACAAAGTAATTGAAGCTTATTTAACGGTTACACATTTTTGTGTGATATTTGTTCCTGCTTGACAGAGAGACAGAGACAAAGAAAGAGACAGAAAATGAAAAAGAAAATGAGAGAGAGAGAGAATGAGACAGACTCACACACACACAGAATTAGAGACACACACACACACAAACACACACACACAGAGAGAGAGAATTAGAGAAAAACATACTGCTGTTGCGCTCCAGTTCCCTCTCCTCGCTCGCCAGCCAGCCCTAGCTCAGGGTGCTCCAGGCGTGCAGGTCGAGCTCTGGACGCTCCCGCAGGGCGGCCCAAGCTCTGAGCGCATGGACAAAGCTCTGGGCAAGTGAGTCAAACTGCCCAACTCTTGCTCCTCCTCTGCCCTCTATAGCACGGGCCCTGCGAGGGTGGATGGGAAGCAGATTGGAGGCCATGCAGGGCCTGAATCAATGCTGGAATCATTGCTAACTCTGGCTGGCAGGCGAGAGAGACAGTCTGCCCAACTCCTCCTCATCTGCTGCCCACTACAGCACGGGCCTTGCGAGGGTGGACGGGAAGCAGATCAGAGGCTGTGTAGGGCCCGCGCTGTAGTATGCAGGGGAGAAAGAGTTGGGCAGACTGGCTTGCCCACCAAAGCTAGTAATGATCCTGCCGTAGATTCAGGCCCTGTGTGGCCTCCGATTTGCTTCCCATCCATCCCTGCAGGGCCCACACTGTAGCGGGTGGAGGAAGAAAAGTTGGACAAACTGACGAGCAGCAGAAGGCAGAGAAGGATAGTGAAGAACAGACGCGCAGCTGCATTCTTTCGCGGGCCAGAGCAGTTCTTCTCCCACCGAGCTGGGTTCTTTGATGGGTGAGAACAGTTCCCCCCCTACCGCCTGCATTCATTGGTAGGCTGAAGCGGTTCCCCCCCCCATCGCCTGCGTTCTTCAGCGGGCCGGAGCAGTTCCCCTTGCCAATCGCCTGAGTTTTTCGACGGGCTGTAGTTCCCGTCTCCACCCTGCATTCTTCAGCAGGCCGGAGCAGTTCCCTCCCACCAACCTTGTGGGCTGCAATCGTCCAATCTCCCCTAATAAAACCCAGCACCCCCCTCCCTGCTGTCCACTGGTGCCTTTTACCTCATGCATTCAGAGCTGGAGAGAGGTCAGCTAGGCTGAAAACTCTTGAGGCTCAGAATTCGTGCGCTTTCGGCTGGCTGAGAGGTGCTTTGGAAGTGCTTCCGGTACAGCTGGTGCAGGTGAATTCTAAGCCCTGGAGGCAGCCCAGTCTTGTGTGCCTCTAGGAGCAGGAATCATACAGTTATACCAAAAAAAAATTCAAATAATTTCCAGATTTTCTTACAGACCACCAAACATTTCTCACAGACCACTAGTGGTCCACGGCCCGCAGGTTAGCGACCACTGCTCTAGGTTATGGAACTTTGCTATAAAGCTGAAAAAGAAAGGGACTCTATTTATCCCTTTCAGTATATTTTAGAACCCAAAATAGATTTGTATCTGAGAATGTCAGATAAAAATCAACAATGCTGAGAGCTGACTTATGCACTATTAACATTCTGTATAAGAGAACCTTCTCCAGGAAATTGATGTTGACATTTCTGAGGTTTTTAATTGGAGTTATGCTTTAGATTAGAAAAGAGCAACATGAAATCCACCCGGCCACAAACGGAATGATGTTGTTGATGATGATGATTCAATCAAAATAATGTATAATGTACAGAACAATAAGTTTTTTTTTAAGGCTTATATAATAAATCCTAATGATTGGACTTTCAATCTTACATCTGAAGACCCAAATTCATCCATTTTAAATATTATCCAAATTTTTAAAATCTCTTTTTAGAATTAAAAAATGCAATTATCTTCAATTCCAACAATATACAGGATATTTTTGATATACTTAGTTATGTTTGCATTGATGCCTATATGTTACGTTTGTCTTTTGTATCTCCTGTTGTAACAATACTGTGTTACAAATTTTACAGATGTCATACCTGATTTATTTATTGAAACTGAAGAGAGTTCTTTTTAATCTAGCCTTTAAAACTTTGTTGAAAATAGGAAGTGGAATGATGAAGCTGCAGGACAGTACTCTCAAAACAGAAACATGTAGTGATTACCTAAGAAGTTATTCTATCAGGAAGCTTAGAGTAAAATGTTAAGCCGTTGTGTTCTTTCCTACAAAGAAGAAATCTAAGAACTAACCTCTGTTTTTTTTTCACTGATGGTATACTTTTACCTTATTTTATCAATGCATGGCGAATCCTATGATCAATTTTCCCTTCGTTATTTCTTTTGGTTGTGTCTTTTATCCAAGAATTCGTCTGTGTCTTTATTGTTAAAGGTTATAGATTCTATATATCAAGTTTGTTTCCTATTCAAATCTTCCTATTGAACATATTTTCAAAGCTGGAAATATATTCATTTTTGCATTTCCCCTCTCATCTCCTTTAACCTGGGACGAGGGATAGGAAAGTAGACATGTGCAAATTAATTCATACACGATCTATTCTCTGCATAGAACAACTAGCTCTGGATGGTGCATACAAAATTAGAAACAAGCGTGTTTGGTCTGCATGTGAACAGAACTAGGCTGCTTTGGTACAGAAGCACATCAATTGTTCCAGACAAAAAAGTTTTTAGAAAAGAAGAGCAGGAAAAATTAAATGCCATGGGCTTTCTATACTAATGGCATCTGAGGGGAGCAAGGCAAGGTACAGCACGAGGAAGGTTTGTAGATCTGCAGGCCTGTAGAACATTCTATACTGGGAAAGCCTTCAGAAATAAATATACATGCTATGTAAAGGAAGCGATTTTAATCAAGGAGGAGTTCTTACCGAGGGAGACCACTGTTCCTCAGGTGGCTGGCTGTGAGTCCCTCCTGGTGAAGTGGGGCCCTG
>JANHFO010003973.1:77932-95270 GCA_032468095.1 Pareas carinatus
AATCAAGGAATCTGCTTGTGCCTAATATTGGTTCTCAAGCCAAAAGTGCTAACAATCATCATCAGGGATACCCATATGACTCATTTAATTCTGAGTCTTCCCCCACTCTTATTCAAGCGTATGATTTTGTAGACCTTACGAAACCACAGTTTAACATATCTTTTACATCTTTATTGATCTTAACCCATGTCTTGATGTAACTTTGTTGAATATTTCCCTTTTCTAGGTAATATTGCTGTCTTATCAAAACTTTGTCAGATTTAGTTCTCCATTTCTTTTACGTTTCAGTCAATTACAGTAGTCCTGTTGACCCGACATTTTAATTAATATGAATATATCTTTACACCACATATTTCAGATATCCACATGATAATTTTTGGACTCTTCCATATCATCTCTCATCGGCTAATTCCCACTTTTGTATGTCTCCATTGAATTATGGTTTCAGGTCTATTGATCATCAGGCCTATCATATGACCCTAGTTTGGGCCTTGTACTCTACTGGACTTACCGTATGATCTGTCGATTCTATGAAACCACATTTATTTGGTTTCAACATTAAGGCCTTCACTCGTTGGATTAAGAGTGATGGAAATCTCTTAATTTTTTTTTCTCTTGATTTCTATCCTGTTTACATCTCTCTCCTTGTGCCTATTTCTCACTTTCTATTCGATTTGTCTTATTTCCTTTCTGTTTCCTATCCACTCTAACTTTGTCCTTTCTCCATCGTTCCCTTCAACTCCTTGTTATATAATTCTTATCCATTTTTCTCTTCTTCCTACTTTTTTCTTATTTTCTTTATCTTCCCCCCCTTTCTCCATTCTTCTAATCTTTCTATTCCTCCCTGTCTAACTTCCTTACCATCTTTCAATGCCTTCCTCAATTGCTTTCCCACTAGGTGTTGTATATGTCCACTCTCAAACTTTCCCTTATCTAGGGGTGTTTGATATTTTGTTTACACTTTCTTTAATCTTACTTTCCTTCTCTCCCCTTCTTCTCACCTCCTTCCTCTCGCGTTCTTCACTTGCCTTCTCTTCTTTCTTCTTTCATTCCTTTCCCCTCTCAACAGTTTGGTCATTCTAATCATCAGTCTCTTTTTCCTATCTTCCTTTGTCTGTCGAGTTTTTCAGGTTTTGGGTAATATCTTTTTTTTAAAATTCTCTTTATTAATTACAACTTTAAAAACATTTACATTGCAAACATATATACATTATGTTGTTTTTTCTTTTTTTCATCAAGTTCTTGAGAAGTTATTTGGTATATCCTGCTTCTTTCTTTTCCTTCACTCACTGTCCTTCATAGGTAGTTCAGTGTCGGATCAACAGTTACATTTACATTGTTTATACAATTTATATTGTTCTTAACATAGTCTTTGGCACTATAGTTTCAAGCCCGTTAATTGTCGACATATCTATAGGATTATGTAGATTTGGAACTTTCTTTTGTTTTCTTTTTTTATATAGTCGTATGATTTGAGACCTCATTAAACCATAGTTTTTTGTTTTGTTTTTCTTTGTTTGTTAGTATTGATTTGTTAGTTTTCCATAGAGCAAAACCAGTTCATGTGTTAGTTGCGAGAGGTGGGAGGAAAGTATGATAGGGTTCCTCTTAGTCACTGAATAACAAAGGTCTTGGTCACTGGGGTTTCAAGTTACATTCACATTCACTGTTTGTAACAGGGCCCCAAATTGAAATATTTCTTGTCTTTATTGTATATTTGTTTATATTAATGATGTTTCTGTAACTTTACAAGACCTCAGTTTAGTTATATATAGTGACATGGCAAAGAAAGTAATAGGCATAATAATATTTATAGTATACATGCATCATCTCATTGTCTTGTACCTTCCCTTCTATTATTGGATTATCTCTTTTTTCTTTGTGTCTTACTGCCTTTCTCATAATCTTGTGAGACCCCTTCTCTTTCCACATGTGCGGTTTTGGTTGGACATGGGGTTGAATCTATCCTTTTCCCTTTACTTTCTCTTCTATCCTTCTCCCCTTTCTCCTTCTTTCACTTCTCTCCTCCTCTTTCCCTTCCTTTTTTTCTTCTCTTTTCCTTTTCCCTCTCTTTCCTTCTCTTCTACTTTCTGATTGTCTTTCCTTTTCTTTCCTTTAATCCTTTTCTTACTTCCTCTCTCTTTTCTCTCTTTTTTTCATCTATTACTTCGTTAGTTACCCTACTTACTCTGTTTCCTCTTTAGACCTAAATCCTGTCCATATTCTCTTCTTTCTTCCTACTCTATCTTATTTTCTTTCTCTCCCTGCTTTTTCTTCCTCTCATCCCTCTGCACCTCCCTATCCAACTTCCTTTCTATCTTTCCATCTCATTTTCCATTTCTTTATCGCTAATTATTGTATATACTGGTTCTCAAACTTCTCCTTGTTTGGGGTTGTTTGATCTTTGTTCATGCCTTCCTTAATCTCTCTTTCCTTCTCTCATCTTCTTCTCATCTCCTTTCTCTTAACTTCTTCACTTGCCTTTTCTTTCTTCTCTTCCTTCTTCCTTCTTCCTTTCCTTCTCTTCCCTTCTCAACAGTTTGATCCTTCTACTTGTCTCTGTCTTTCCCCTATCTTCCTTTATCTATAGGGTTCCTCAAGTTTTGGATAATGTCTTAATTTCTATTTCTTTTCTACAGCTCCTTCGAAAATACTTTCTTGTTTATCTCTGGGATTTCCAACTTGTTTCCAACCATTTATAGAAATTTAACCATGGTTTGTAGTACATTGATTCTTCCTTGTTTTTAAGTTTCAAAGATAAACAGTCAATTTCCGCACTTTCTAATATTTTTACAATAGCTTCTTCTTTGTTAGGTAAGTTCTCCTCTTTCCAGTGCCGGGCTACGGTGATTCGTGCTGCAGTTAAGATGTGTATAATCAGATACCTATGGTGTTTTTTTATTTTTTTCCTTAGTCATAACTAATAAATATAGCTCGGGTTCCTCTGTCATTTGTGTAAGTCAATTTCTAATTTTGTCCCAATATTTTTTACATGCTTACAGGTCCACCACATGTGGAAATAGGTGTCTGTTTCCTTTTTACATTTTTAGCATTTGTTCGTAACATTTTTAATTATTTTAGCCAATTTGTTAGGAGATGTATGCCATCAGTAAAACATTTTGTATAAGTTTTCATTATAGGCCGCCGATTTGGTTATTTTGTGGTTTTGTTTCCATAATTGGCCCAATTGTTCTGGTTTAATTTCCCTTTGTATATTTGATTTCCATTTTAGTATGTTCGTTCTTATTTGGTCTTTCTCTGTTTTAATCATAGTTAAGCAAGTATATAGCTCCTGATTAGTTTAGTGTCATTTGTTAACCATACTTTGTCTAGTTCTGTTTCCCCTATGTGTATGCCTGGTTTTTTGTTATCCTGTATGTATTTTGAACTGATTTGCAGGTATACCCACTATGAGAGGTTTATGCCTTGCATTCTAAGGTTCTCTTTTGATTTTAGGTTTCCCACTTCATCTATAATTTCTTTGTATGTGTAATTCTTGTTTGGATTGGTCAGATTTGGGTGTACGAAGGCTTTTGTTGTTGATATCCAATTGGGAATTTTGTTGTATGCTACCCCTTTTATTCTTTCCCATATGGGGAGGAGGGCTGTCCGTATACAGTGATTTTTAAAATATGAGTGAGTTTTACTTTTCCATAGCCTAAGAAGACATGCCACCCCATTTGTAGGTCATGTCCTTCTAATTTTAAGAGTCTGGTATTTCTTAGTGTGACCCATTCTTTAATCCATGCAAGGGCTGCAGCTTGGTAATATCTTTGCCAATCTGGAAGGCCAAATCCCACCGTTCATTTTATTTTCTTGTAGACTTGCTAATTTGATCCTGTGTCTTTTACCTTGCCATATAAAATGCAATATTATTTTGTTTAAGTTTTAAAAGAAGTCTTTCCTCATTTTTATTGGTATAGTTTGGAAGAGAAATACTATTTGGGGTAATAGGTTCATTTGAATTGGTGCAATTCTCCCCATTAAGGATAGATTGAGTCTATCCCATTTTTCCAAATCAACTGTAATTTGTTTTGCTAGTTTTTCATAATTATCTCTTTTTATAGTAGTGCATTTGGCCATCAGGTTTATGCCTAAATATTTGATTTTTTTCCAACGATTTGTAGGCCTGTGCTTTCTTGTAGTAATCTTCTTTATTTGTCACATTTTTAAGTATCATTTTCATCTTTTCCTTGTTTATTTTTAGCCCTGCAACTGATCCATATTGTTCAATTTTAGTGATTGATTTGGGTATTCCGACTTGCGGGTCTTCAATTGTAAACACTAAATTGTCTGCATAAACTTGGATTATGGATTCTTCCCCGTTCACCCTTAATCCTCTAATTTGCTTATCCTTTCTGATTTCGTTATTTAGGGTTTCTAGTGTTAAGATAAATAATAAGGGGGATAAAGGGCACCCCTGTCTTATACCTTTCTCAATAATTTTTTGTTTTAGAGACCCCCATTTATTATTATTTTGGCTTCTTGTTTCTGATATATAGTTTTTATGTCCTTAATAAAGTTATCACCCAAATCCAATATTTCCAATAGGTTTAACATAAAGTTCCATGATACGTTGTCGAAAGCCTTCTGCGCATCTCGAAGCACGATTACCATCTTCTTTCCCAGTTGCATCTCATAATATTCTAAGGTGTTGAGAACCATTCTTACATTGTTTCTTAATTGCCTTCCCAGGATGAAGCCCTTCTGGTCTTCGTGGAAGTATTCCTTAAGCCACACTTTCATTTGGGCAGCCAGGATTGAAGCAAAAATCTTATAATCTATGTTAAGTAGGGAGATAGGTCTATAGTTTTTAATCCACGCTGGATCGTTTCCCTCTTTGGGGATCAGCGTGATATTTGCTTCCAAGCAGGTTTGTGGTATTTTCCCTGTGCACTTATTTGGATACACACAAGTATCTGGAAATAGGAGAAGAAATTAGTTTTCTACTATAGGGTAATTTTTGCATTCTGTTATCTTGTCAGCAAATACATGGAGAGCCTCTTCAGTGAATGTGGATCTTTATACCTACCCTATTTCCCCGAAAGTAAGACATCCTCCGAAAATAAGACCTATTTACACTTTTGCCTCTCACTGAAATATAAGGCACCCCCCAAAAATAAGACCTCTCCGATAATAAGGCCTCCCCTCCAGCGCAGCCGGAGCAGACAGGAAGTGAGACGTCTCGGACTTCCGGTTCTGGGCGGCCTCAGTGGAAAAATAAGACATCCCCTAAAAATAAGACCTAGCGCATCTTTGGGAGCAAAAATTAATGTAAGACTGTCTTATTTTCGGGGAGACACAGTATTTCTAAGCTTTAAGTTGCTCCAACTTTCCTATTCTTTTTTTTTCATGTCTGTTCAACTAAATGTTTGCTCAACACTGTTTTTTTTAAAAAAATAATGCACCTCTATTCTTTCTACATAAAACAAAGGATGAGACTTCATGACACTCTTCATTGTCATAATCACACCGCGAGCAGTGTGACAGGCTTTTCATTATGTATTGTATTCCTAATGCTAATATGTTAGAATAGAAATGTGTATCCTTCTTGAGCAGTTAAGGGCTTTATTTAAATCTTTGACTAGCATGCATAGGTCACACTATCAAGTGGGTGGAATCAGAACAAAACAATAAACAAGGCTATACAACAATTTAAATTACATGACATTAAAGAGTTGTTTTGAATCAGATGGCATCAAATTGAATTAATAATTTGATGTTGATGCCAATTAATTAATCATCCTAATAGTTACGATTATTAACAAAAAGACGAACTAGGCATACTGGCTTTGCATGGTTCCTTCAGTTTTAACCTGGAAAAATAAGTTTATTCTTAACTTGATTTCTTTAAGAAGTTGGTATATGTGATTAAAATGCCACAAGGGCAATTTACATTGGTCTCTGGGCTATCATTAATGTCACTCACTCTCTTTAGATTCAAGTTTCATTTTGAAACCATAACCAAAGGTTCGAACAGTTTGAGAGATTACATTGTAGAGACTTTACTTATAGTAATAATATCATATCCTCAAAAAGTGGCATAATATAAATTGCGGTACTGACTATATAGAAAAAGAATTAATGCAACATCAACCTGAAATGATTATCGAGCCTCCACCAGAGGGAGATGAAAAACCATTTAATGAAGCAAGAGTTTGACAGAAGTAATTCCATGTTAAATTACAATCCATAACTCATATTTGCTGAAGGATGCAGTATAAATTGTTGAACTAATACTAATGCTGGGATTTCTTCCAAATCCATATACTGTATTTTTATTATATGTATCCCTTATTTTCCCACTTACAAATAGAAGATAGAAATTAAAACATTCCATCATAAACAATATTTAGACAATACAAAATAAGATAGTAATCTGCTTTCAAAACCGCAATAACAATCATCTCAAGTACTCATGTAGATTTTCTCACATAGCCAAGGATATATGATATTTTCTCATATGGATTTGATTTATTCACATGCTGTGTGGATAGTATTAAAAGTCATGCTTTTTATAAAATAGCTATCCACAATTGCATTATTTCTCATTACTTCCTAGCACAAGGGTTTATTTTTGGTTTTTTTAGGAAACTTTGAATAAAATCCTTTTAAGTGACAATTTATTTAACCACAAACAAATACAGTCTCTAAAAGATGTAAGAAAATTCAAATGCAAGAATATATGACAATTCTTTATATAGAAAATGATGAATGGTTAAAATGCAGCAGAAACTTTTGTGTGGATCCAGTAGTCTTGCCTTGAATAAAATGAAGACTAAAACAATAACCTCTTTGATTCTTTGCCATTTGTCTCTTGTAGGGATGGGGAGCAGAATACCATCGCCAGGATGTTACAAGTACTCCATGTTGGATTGAGATCCATCTTCATGGACCTTTGCAATGGCTAGATAAGGTGCTGACACAAATGGGTTCCCCACATAATCCAATATCCTCTGTTTCGTAAAAATCATCTCTACACACGCTAGGGGACAAATACTGCTTCTGGCCTTGGCTTGTAGGATTCCCCCCGTAAATTTGTGTATATAGCTGTAAATATGACTGTGTATATATAACTAGTAGTGTATTCCATGCTGTATTACATGTTTTATTAGTTAATAAGATTGCAAAAGGTGCAGTACTTTGTCATTGTATTCTGTCTCTTAATGAAGCCATAGAAATATGCCTAGCTGCCTATTTTTCTCATATGGAATGAGACCAGTATTGCTTGCACTTTGGAAAAAAATATTATATATCAAAATTAAATTCTGAAAATAATAATGCCAATTTCGAATGGAGCAAGCAGTAGCTCTGTTCAGAGTGGCAGGTTATTAATACCATCATGCTTCTGGAAACAGAGTGTCGTGACTATGATTCTCCATTTTGCTCCTGGCCTGTGGATTTCAACATAAAACTATATTGTTTGTGATTACAAAGGTTACATTTTGCACAATTGAGTAACAATTATAAGCCTGCAAATGCAACCTTCTCTAAATACCAATGATCTCTATCATTGGCTTGAAGAGAAAGCTGAGACTGAACGAGATCTCCTGCTCCGTGATGTAAAAAACATTATCTTTCCAATTCCAAGAATTACTAAAATATGTTGTTCAGTGATGATGAAGCACGGTGGGAAGAGGGAATATAAAGCTGCTATGGTTAATATGCTTTTAATTCCATTCATTGTAATATGTAGAATGATTTCGACCCAGCTAGCAGGACACATGCTTCAACTGCAGTGGAAAGGAAGAAGTATTCAATATATTAACCCCAAGACATTAATAATTGCCCATATGTTATGGGCCTTAATGGTAAAAATGGACAGTTGACCAGTGGCGATTGCAATTTGCTTAATACAAAACATGGTTCTATCTTCAGATTCATATGTTGCCAAGCTTCACTCAGACTCTTCAGATTTATCATTTACAAAGTAAATACCATAACATTTCAGTAAAAATACTACTTCTCTTCCTTCTAAATGTCTTAATTACTGATAAGCATAATGAGGGCAATTGTTAAAAACAGTGAACCTGAGTAGAAGTTAATTAATATATTGTTAATATGTGCTAGCCTTTGCTTCCGTTTATATATTACTTATTTGATCAGTCACTTTGTACATAATATTGAATGATAAAAAAATACACTGGAATAGAATTAGTCGCTGTAAAAGGAATCAAGTTTAATAACAAACCTGAAAATGCATTTGCCAGAAAAGAAAAATCATCTGATAGCACTTAAGTCTAAGTATAACATCTTTGTACAATTCTGCTAATCGGTATCAGTTTGGTTAAGCTTGTGAATGTACTATTACCAAGTTAATTTTTTAAAATTATTTTTGCTTTGGGATACCCCTGTCCAAATCTGATCCATAACATACCTGCCCCTCCATTGTTATCATAGAAGCAAGTGAAAAATTGATTAATGACATCAGATTGTACAATCAAAATATCTTAAAGGAGAGTGGTATTTAGGTTTCCTTCTGCAGGGTGTCTTTTGAAGACATAAAGATTGGATAGGATATAAATTTTGGAAAATTGATAAAGAGTGTAGTTGTACTATCAGAAATTTTATTACTCAATTGCATTGTTAAAATGTATTAAATATAATTGTAACAAAGGAATAGCTTCATAGCACTGCCAAAGAGGGATCCTGTATGTATCTAACAGGTAACTTTGTGATCTCTGAACTATAATCAGTTTTATTAGATATATTAAATCTTAACTTTCTGCTTACAGATAAATACAGATTAGGTACAGCTGGAAGAAAAGCCTAAATTGCGACTAGATAATAAAATTTACAAGTAGAATAATGACAAGCCTTTTGATTTTGAATGTTTGAATTTCATTCTTAAATTTTACAGTTTAACCAAACAATATATGCATAATCAATATCACATTACAAAAGAGATAAAACTGATTTAGAAAAAAGTGAAAATAATATTTGTCATAAGCTGCCTTTGCATGACATACTGAACCACAAACTAGCCAATCATATTTAGCGTAGTGAATAATGCAAACCCAGCCCACCTATCCAATTTAATTTAATGAATTATGTAAATACAAGAAATTTGGTTGGGTAAACTATGGGTAACTTTACCTCAGTGTTTTGTGTGAACACAGTCATAATGTAATCAGTACGTAATATTTGTTAAGATATGCACAGTAGTTCCTTTATACATTTGTGAACAACACATTTATAAACATATCAAACAGTGATGTTTCAAATAAAAATCTTAGTGATACCTACTACAGTGTGATATTTTCAACCAATGTGGGACAGAAATTCCTTAAATCCTTATTGATATATGACGATTATGCCTATGAGTCCGATTTGTTTTTTCTGGAATGGTAGAACAAGAACCAATAAAACAGGAAAAAATAGCTAAAATGAAACATGGGTAAATGCAACACATACTGTACAGAAAAATGTTGACTGCTAAATTGTACTTGAGAAAAATCCTATGGTTACTTCCTTCAGAATTCAGCGAAGACTGCCTGCATAAAAATGGTCCCTTTAGATTTTCCTGTATCCAAATGTTTTTGTACAAGTATTAAAAATATGCAAATTTAAAGCTATTAAATGTGTTCATAAATATGCCATACTTTGAAATGGTCTTCTGAAAAATGTAAGTCATTTGGCAGAAAAAACAATTATCACAACTAGTTTAGGGGGAAAATGTTTCATAAAAAATTATGTGTTGACAATTCAAAACACATCTAACCTTTTGGGGGACAATCTGGAAGTCCTGGGAAGCTGTATGATATTCAAGATCGACTCATAGAAAACCAATTGGTCTATTATTTATTATATGTAGGCCAACTATTTCCTTAAGAAATTTGTAGAAAAAATTGAGTTTTTATAGATGAAAAATCGAACCTTACTAATGATTCTGAGGCTTCTTTATAAACTGTTTATTCTCAGGCTTATTATCCATTAACTATTGGTGGAGGAAATAAAACTATTATTCATGAAAGCTCCAGATGGCAATATCAAAGAAGCTGTCGACATGAAGGAACCATTTGGTGCATTGTGTACAGGAACACAATCCAATATTACTGTTAAAAGAAATAGAATCTTATAAAAATGCAGTTATAAATAAGGGAGAGTTGTTGCAGCTCCAATATACTAGAGGAGCAATACCGTTAAAGAATGAGAACCAAAGGCACTGCACTACTTTGAGTTAAAATCGAATGAAAAGAAAGATATTTTCTTCCACTTGCTTTATTGATTGGTATGATTTTCTGGTTGGTTGCAGTGGAGCTGCATACATTTTCTCCCACCCCCCTCACTTGATCAAGAACATTAAAAAGCACATGGATCCTACAGATATAAAACTTAACTCAATAACAGAAAAGAAACCACATAGTTTCTGCTGCAGCTATAACCACAAGGTACCAGGTCATAATTCTACTTGGATGTTTTGAAGGTGCGCTTCAGAACACTGAAAGATCACTGCAATGCTAAATAGGATTGCATCCTAACGTATTCTGGGTAATATTACAATTTTCTATGATTTATTTAAGTCCGGATACTTGATAACTACAGAACAATGCATTAGAGTACAGTCTTCAAAACAGGCAGAGTCCATATTCATACTTGTAGGTTGGCCTAGTGAAAGGAATGGCTAGGACACACTATGTGCCCAAACAAAACATGTAAAAGTAAGGAAGACCACTGATTTTCTTAAAAGACATTAAATTTTTAAAACAAGGATTTCAATCTATTAATGGAAATTTGAAAATCAGAATGTGGAAAATTAAAAGAAAATGCTATTATAATGGCATATTTTATTATCATTACTTTTAATGGATTGAATATTACATGTCATACATTTTCTACAAAATTTCTAACTGCCAAGATATGCAAACATCCAAGTATTTGAGTATAGCAAGCAGTGGTCTGAATAATAGGTGTTTTTCTCCCACACATTTCCCAGGATTCATGTCATGCGGTCACCTCAAGGATTTTGAACATCTAGATATATTTTTGCCTCAAAGTTGTTGCAACATGGTCTCATAGAGGAGAATGTTAGTATCAATCCAAGGCTTTGGGGCCACAGATCACTCTTATGATTGTTTTCAATCGGATAGCATCATCTGATTGTGAGAAGATGGAGTCTATTTGATTGATGTGTCCTCATGCAACTGATGGGTTGAATGGGAATTGAGGAGATTTACATTTTTTGTAGTTCAGGCATTAGAAAGGGAGGACTTGGGCTGTATTGCTACTATGTGACCTCTTCCAGTTGGTTCCAGTCATCAACCAGATTACTGAGAAGATCAAGAGGATGAAGAACAAGAGAAATTATGCCATTACCTGTATCTTGAGGCCCTACACATGGTCACGCATGCCCTAGTCATCTCTTGGCTGGATCACTGCAACATACTCTACATGGGGCTACTCTTGAAGAGTATTTGGAAACTCGCGCTGGTGGGAGCATCTAAGACTGCACAAATAAATACCTTTACTGCATGAGTTGCATTGGCTACCAGTCTGCTCTGGATCCAATTCAAGGTGTTGGCTGTTGCCTTTAAAGCCCTACATGTCATGGGTCCAGGACATCTGAGGAGTCATCTCTTCCAATTGAACAAGCCTGCCCCACTCGCACCAGCAGAAGAGGCCTGCTACAGATCCTGTCAAGGAATTGAAGGAGGTGGAATCAAGAACCTTTCCCCTGTGGTACATTCTGAGAACTACCCCTTCCCTTTTGACCTTCTGGACAAATGTTAAAAACCTGGCTCCACAAGGGACGCACTTGCTGATGGGCTAAAAAGGAGGCTGATGGGCTAAAAAGACCTTGGCCCCATCCCATCCTTTGGTTAGTTTCAGTTTTAGTAGAGTTTTTAATATTTTAATCTGTAGTTTTAATATTTTAATTATTTTACTTGTTTTATAACTTGAAAGCTTCCCAGTCAACTTGTAGGGTAGATGAGTGGCCACAAAAATTAAATAAATTGAAACCTAGAGCACATTGAAGGAATACAAAGCCAGTCTGGTTGAACATGGGGTAAATATTTGGGATTCCCTCATGAAGATAAGGGCAATGAAATATCAATATTCCTCTATCTTTATTGCACCTGCTGACAGTTGCCCAGTAGTTCTCTTTTGGGTGACCTGGTCCCTTTTTTGCATCAATTTCAAGTATTGTTTCATTTAATGGGAGTATTTCATGAATATTTTGAGACCAACCAGCCCTTTCATTTCCCCTTGTATATTGGCTTCCTGGAGGTTCCTTTCTTGAAGCTTAAAGTTGGCCCTTGACTTACAACTGGTCACTTAGCAAATATTCAAAGATTACTTATTACTAGTTTTCAAAGTTCCCCCATGATCACATGACTCAATTTCAGGCACTCGGCAACCAGCCTGTTTATAGCCATGGTAACATGATCATGTTTGCTTAAAACCAGGATTTATTCCTGGTTTTCAGGCAAAACAGACTCAGAGAGAACCATTGGTTTGCTTATTGACTGCAGTGGTCGCTTTACAATCATGGTGCTCACCTAAGAATCACTGAGAAAAGACAAAATTGTATTGGTCAAATAACTTGTTTTTTTGATTGTTATAAGTTACAGCTGTGATGGGCAGACTCTTATTATGGTCATACATCAAGGACTACCTGTACTGGTTTGGTTTTGTTTCTTAAGTCATTTCAACAGCATTGTGGCTAGGCATTCTCACATAATAAAGGTGGTAAACTAGTAGCGTAAGACCAGCTTGTCTTACTATATAGGCTTCAGTACACCAAAATATACTACATTATGGGTGATATCATATAATATTTACAGTAATGGACAATGAAATAGAATACTGACAACCAGCAACTGGGTTGTAACTATTATTTCAATCAGTATGGGGGGGGACCAATAATTGGTTAAACATGGAATAAAAAAATCCACACTTTAAAACTGTGTTTCTTGACACAGCTTAGGATTTTTTTTAAATTCTGCCTTTATTATTTTTATAAATATCTCAAGTCAGAGAACGTATATAATACTTCACATTCTATTTTCTCTACAACACTGTGAGGTGAGTTGGCCTGAGAGAGTGACTGGCCCAAAGCCACTCAGTAAAGTTCTTTGCTGAGAAATACCAAGTAAATAGGATATAACGTAGAAGACAATACAAATTATACACAATGGCTTGGACTCAGACTTAGTTTTAGTTATAACAGAATCATAATCACTGAGTCCTTGGATTGATTCATTTTATTGATCTTGACTTAACATTGGAGTCAACCTAATTTGTACAATTACAAAATCCCTAAAAAGTCTGATGTAAAAAATTAACTTAAATGACATTTTACAAAAAGGTTTTTTAAAAAAACTGCATGTTCAGAAAGTTCAAAAATTACAAATATACAAAATGATGTTTTAAAATAGTCTTATATAAACTATGGGTGTTCCTTAGTACAAATAAGTCATTAAGATGCAACAATAATATAAATAAATTTAAATAAATGCCTCTTAATGAATCCTGGCAGTAATATACTGAAATACACTAAATATTCAACCATGTGTACAAAATGTACATAACATTAATACAAACCTGGAACACATTATTTATAATGTAATATAAAATTATCAATTAGATTGCCTGGGAGACAAATCTAACAACAGTAATGGGGCTGTGAGCCAAATCTTGCTACAGTCCCCCAGTTAGTAAAATAAACTCAGATGTGGCTTCCTGAACAAGAAGTTACTGGAGTGGCTCAAAGTTCACTGTTTAAAACTTCCATAGAAAGTAACTATTGTTTTCTTTAATGAATGTCATAAAATAATAACTTTATGCAAGGTTAGTTTGCATAAAATAAAAAGCAGCTTATTGTTTATCTTTCCCCAAAACATCAATATAACTTCCAAAACGAATCAATGGAAGTTTGTAATTGAGGGGAGAAGCTGCACAAAGCTCATAAAAGCAATTTAAAAAGTCAATTTCCAATAAAATCAAAGAAAAAAGCAAAAGGGCAATACAGAAAATGAAGCCATCTACAACAGTTACAGAAATTCAGTAGACCTCATTATAATAGTGTTTACTTCTGCTATGAAACTGTTGCTGTTACATTGGTGCTCCTGAAAATTGCTGTTGTCTTTGTTCCAATGCTTGTTGACTTAGCAGTTGTTGTCGTTTTTGCAGAAATTGTACAACTTCAGGACTTCTTAGAAGTGACTAGATAGAAACAAAAATGTAAGTCCATCCATTCTAATCCTGAAACTGCATAGAATACTGTACATGCAGAGTCACTACATAGCCACATTAGACATATTGTATTCAGTGAGACAAATCAATTAATTAAATTTAAAAAAATTCTTTGCCCATTAGTTTAGTTTTTCATTTTAAAACTTTTTGCTTTTATATATTAGATCGCTTATAGTTATGAACTTAAGGGCTCCTGCAATACACTATGAACTGTAGTAGCTTTACTCTGCAGACTACTGTTCAGGAGTTAATTAGCCCTTATCTCCTCTAAAGTGGAGACAGCAACTTAACACAAATTCTGGGGCCTCTTTAGAAGCATAATCTCTACTGCCATTCCAATTTTCATCTACCTCCATTTCCATGCTGGGGGAGGAGTTAGGGAATGGCAGAAAGATTATGAATAAAGTTCCCAGGCCAGATTTTCACTGGTACCAATCCTGTTCAGATCAGTGTCCTTGGTTTTTTTTTTTGGGGGGGGGGGGGTAATTCCTTATTTCTTTGCACCAACTGAGGACTATAAAAACAATGGACAACAATCACAACTACTGCAGAAAAGTGAGTCATCTGATTAGGAAAGAGATGACAAAGTCATTCATGTTTTGTAAATGGCCAACAAGAATCTCAGATGCTATTATTTGCCCCGCTATTTCTTTGCTTTAGGAAGTTTCACCTTTTCTAATTTGGACAGAGCACTCCCAGAATATATTGGATTACTGACTGGCAGGAGTTGAGAATATGTAATTCAGCAATATCTGGAAACCTGTAACTTTCAGCAGCAGCAATCTGCCTGCCCAACAGTATTTATCAAGGAAGGCTAAAAGTTACAGTGCAACAACCTCCTGAAACTCAAGGACTTGTTGCTCAATGTTGAGTTAACAGTATAGCACAAATATGTGTCTTGTTTCAACAGCTCTTCTGGGATACATGTAGCAGAACAGTTTTATCCTATTTTACTAGTATTCATTTCATAAACCAGCTTTTCAGAAATTAATCATAGTACTTACCAGCCTTTTCTGATTTAGCACTTGTTCCAAAAGTGTAGGTTTTGCAGGCCGATCTCCAATATTACCTGTTCTTTGCTTTGATACAGAAACTGAACATTCAGTGCAATCCTTAGCATGTAAACAAACACAAAAAAGAGGAAAAGTAGATTGCATTTGTACCATCAGAAAAACATCTACACTACTTTAGAAGTAGCTTATAAATTATTGGACTATTTCATTTTCCTCTAGAGTAAAACATTTTTTGAAAATAGAACCTAACAATAAATGTCTAAGTTTTTGTTCATCAAATAATGTACTTAACCCAGAATAGTAGGTATGTGGTGTAACTTTAGCTATAGACTTAAAATAAATATTAGAGACTAATTGTTATATCACTAGTAAAGATAAATATCAAAGAATTCTGAGTCTATCTTCCACTGAAGATACTTGTTTCTTTTATACCTTAATCATGTGAAGTATTATTTTAATATATTTTAATTTAATGTCAGAAATATTTCTGAGAAATTAGAAACATTTTAAATGTAAGAATTCTATGGAATACTTTTTGTAAACAGTTTCTATTCTAGCACTGACCTAGACATACTCCATTAAGAAACTTGATAGAAATTCATTTTAAAACATTTTTATACTGATGTCCCTGGCCTATAACTTTACAAGTGACGAGAATTTTCTCAAGTGTTCACAAATCAGCCAGCAGCTCCATTTAAAAATAAACCTGAAAGCAATCAGAATGTGCAGGTTTTAGCCAGTGCTGTTTCCTTCTTCATACAGATGTGTGTTACATATTTAATGATAGACAACAGAATAGCTGTAAGTCCCCCCCCCAAAGGAGCCCCACAGCAAAATGGGCAGCAATAAATTAAATGGTAGCATGTTAGTAAACATAGTAATAAGCAGTGCTGTTTTTGGTCATAGAACGCATCGAAACACAGTTCCGGCACCTTTTTTTAATCTTAAATACAATAAATTAAATTTATAATAAGAATTGAATGAATAATTTTTTAAATAAAAGATGAGCAAGATGTGAGTTCCCGTACCTTTCTTACCAAAAAAAGCACTGTTTATAAGGCAAACGAATGTCAGAAAAAGTGATGTGTGTTTTGAATATAACAAAGTAGCCATGTTGTTGAAAGCTAACATAGGCTATTGCAGCGCAACCAAAGTGGATTTTGCATTGTGTGCCTGGATAGCAGTATTAACAACACAACCAACAAACCTAGTGGAGGTTTAGGCTCCCGTGGTAAAGATACTGTAACCACTGCAGGCTCCCATTTAGAGAAGCCTATGAACACGTTTTAGCCTTAGAGGATTTCCTTCCAGGAACTTTTGGACTGTCGGCACAGTGTTACAGGAGAAGACAGGAAGCAATATATCGAAGTTTTTCCTGGCTGTGAGCTGCTTTCAGAAACCATATCTACAAATACAGAGCTAGGGTTTTACTGAACTCCATTTTCTGATCTAGCCAGGCTGGATAAACCGGCCTAACAGGGGGCAGGGGCTACTCGATGCCGTGTGAACTCAAATTTAGTCTAAACTAACGCACTGTTATGATTATGGATGCCCCCCATGCCACGTGCCGTGACGAGCGCACTATGATTATGAACGTATTTGTGATCGCGATCGTTGCTTCTCCATTATTAGCCCGTATGTGAGGGCAGAGCACCGGAGGCCAATCCCTTGCGCGTCCAAATAAAGTTGTTTTTATTTGGCTGTACGCCGCCCTGGGTCCCTTCGGGGAGGCGGGCGATATAAAAATGTAATAAATAAATAAATAATGATAATAAATAATAATAAATAATAATAATAAATAATAATAATAAATCCTAATCCCAAGGAACCCTTCGCCTTACCTCGATTCGCCCGCCGCTCCCCGAAAGCGCCGCCCCGGCCGCCGCCGCCGCCGCGGTAGCCGAGCAGGGGGCGCTTCCTCCTCCCCCTCCTCCTCCGCCGCCCCCCCCGAGGGCCTGGTCGCTCTTCTTGCGCTTGTACTTGTCCTTGTACATCTTGTTCCGGTGCCTCTTGCACATCCAGGGCTTGCGCTGCTTCGCCACCTGGGCGGTGGTCTCGCGGCAGCCCTGGTAGGTGCAGCTCTTGCAGCCCCCCCCGCCCCCGCCTCCCCCCGGCTGGGCGCCGCTCTC
>JANHFO010003974.1:14945-27266 GCA_032468095.1 Pareas carinatus
ACCCCCCAAAACCACCTGGCTCCCCCCTCCCTGCTATCCCCAGGCACTCCTTACCTCATGCAGAATAACTTCATGCAGGAGAAAAGTGAGACACGCGTGGCTGGGCTGTTTCCAGGGCTACGAATTCTCTGTGCAAGCACTCCCAAAGCACTTTACAGACGATTGAAAGAGTGGGAATTCGAAACCCTGAAGGTTTCAGCCAGCCGATCTGCAGCCCTGACTTCCGCCAGCAAAGAGATCATTTCTTTTCATCTTTCATCTTTTCATTGTTGAGTTTTCCTATGTTCATGCTTCTCACATTCACTGTTCCTACTGTAATTCCATTTTTGCATCTTTGGATTTTCTTTTCCGATATGGCAGCATCAGGAACTAGATGTTCTGAGGACTTTAATCTACCTCTGTCATAAACATCATCATAGTATAGGGTCTCCTACTTGAGTGAGGGGTTGAACTACGAGACCTCCAACACTATTATTCTGTGCTCTATGTTTTTCCTCAGTAAAATGTTGAGTGCCACCAGACCTGTAGAGCTCCTGGCACTTTATTATCAATCATATCACATTTTTTATTCATGCACTTTTCTCGGCAATAATACAGTTTTGCTATTGTTTTCTCTGAGCAATATGAAGCAAAGTCTTTGACATTGTTAATAAAGTGATCGTCTACCTCTGCATTTTCCAATATTGCTGTTGCCCAATATGGTGGTGCCTACTGGTTTTAGCTGGGATAATTTTCATGAGTTAGGTGACCCTACTGGGAGCATATTCTCCTAACATTCTTTGCTCATAACTCCCAGCCGTCCTCCACCTTGATGAGGCAGTACAGTAGGACTTGGGGATGGAGAATTGTACAAGGCACTCTAATATTAGGTTTCAAATGTGTACTATGTCTTGTAATTACAACAATAAAGAACAGTCAATCTCTTTTCCAGAGTGCACCAACACTGATTGCTGTTGGGGCTAGTTGGGGTGGAGACACTGGGTATCTCACTCGAACCTGATGAGAAGAGACAAAGCTAGCAATAAGAAAGAAATAATGTATTCATTAAAATGTTTCCTTCGATCTAAGACAGAGGTATGGAACACTTTAGATTTATAGCATCTCCTGACCATCCTAACACTTCATCTTTCATTTCTTCCTTATATTACAGAAAATATGGAAATTAGATCCATATACACATGTAACATAAATGTGCAAACAGCAATACCGTCCCTACATTATCTCTCAGAACATTCAGCAGACAACAGCTGTCATTGCCAAAATCGAGGTCACAGTAAGCCATTTAGGAGTTAATGCAGATTAGATCCCTAGCTCTTTTCTCTTTCCCTTTGCATGATAAATGCCAATATTTCAGGATGATGTATTTTTTTGAACCTGTTTCACCTACTTTTATATTTGTGTTAGCCTGCATAATATTGTGCATAATAAGAATGGTTGCACACGGACAGTTGCTAGAATTGTTGTAATTGATTTTACAAAGGGAGCTTCCAATTCATATCTGATTTTCTATTTCATTCCAACACATATTTATTGTATTTTAAAGTCAGTTTAATCATCAGAAAAAGAAAGAAGGACGGGAGGGATGGAGGGAGGGAGGGAGTGAGTGAGTGAATGAGTTCCTATATGCAAAAATGATTTCATGTTACAGAGAAAAATACATGAAACCTGAGATTTTTGTATGGGAGCCTAGTTTATGATCAAAACAATATTAGTCTTTTTCTGGTTCACTGCATGCATCATCCAATAAGGAACAAGCTTTTGCAAAGCACATCTAAGTGTTGACTCTTATGCTATTTGTTTGCCATAAATCATATAGCTAAATTCAGTTGCACCATCTTATACCAAAACCATACATTTTATTGATGCTGAGAACTAATAAGACTTACGAAGAACTTCATGGAAAGTATGACAGAAATGTTACAGCTGGGACTTCTGTGAAAACTGACCCTGCCTGAAAGTAGGAATGCTTCTTTTGCCAGGTATTTCTAACGTCTGGTCCTTAACATCCTTTCCTGGTTGTTCCTGATCTCAGCTACATCTCTTGGCATTGTGTGTTTTTTCTAAAATTTAATCTCATTGGTTGCAATGACTCCTGTATTTTGGCTAACTGATACTCACCGCTACAGGGGTATATATCAAATTTGCCTTTTTCAGTGTTACATGTACCAACAAGACATTCCATTCTACAAATCATTCAGCAAATACAATTTTGTAAAAAAGATAGCTGGGGTGCTGCAGAACTGAAGAAATGATTAATCATAGGAAGGAAGAACATAAAAAAGCTAAATAGAATGATATTATTTCTATGACAACAAGGACCAGAACATTTCAGCCAATTATTATTCTGGTAATCATGTGCATCTGTGAATGCTGAATATTTAGAAATAGTGAGAGAAAGAAGATAGAAGTCTTCAAAATATCATTTTCAAGGCCATCACTAGAAATTAAAGAATTGCAAGAAGAGCCATTCAGTCAGTTCTCTCAAGCATTCTCTCCAGCTTGAGATTTAGATGCAGAGAGTGTCCTGTTACTGTCATAAAGCATGTAAAATGCTTTTAAGATCAGTGTTTTCTGGGGTTTTAGCATTTGGGGAATTTTGTTTAATAACTGATTTTAGATAGAGTTATTTAAGGAATTTAAAGTAATAGACAGGTGGCTTTTCCTCTTGTGTTGAAGATGAAAAAGCTGACAAGTACTAATCATGATGAAATTGAGTCCTGTAATTATTTTGTATTATTTCAATGCATAATGTAGGACTGTCAGTTCCTTGGTAGGAATCGCACATGAATACTGTATTTCTTGAAATGCTATAAATGTTTTTTTAATGTTTTAGTTCTAATCAAAGGGTAAATATATATTGTCACTTTTGTTCTAAAAATGAACCAAGCTAAGAAGAGCATTGAGAAAAAGAATGTTATTTTAACTATTTTCTAAAATTGAAATAACATTGTCTCAATGCAGGGAAGAGAGGCAGTTTAGTGTAGTGGTTAAGCATGAGATTACAAATCAGGGGTCTTTTGTCTAGTCCTACCTTGAGCAAAAAGGCAGCTGAATGACATTGAGCCAGTCACTCTCTGGCAGACCTAGAAAAAAGGCAATGGCAACCAGTTCTGAAAATCTTGCCAAAAAAATTGCAAAGTCTTGTCATCTAGTTGCCAGGAATCAACACTGAATTGAAGGCATAAAAGATATAATACATGAAATACTTATATGGATATCTGATGGAAAAGGAATAGATGTTAGAAAGATGTTTTCTTTTTCTTAAAGTATATTTTATTAGTTTTCAAAGTAAAGCACATACACAAACCAAAGAAAGTATATGATAGGTACATCACTTTGTTACAAGAACATAGCAATATATGGAGTAGTTTTCTATATTCCAACTATTATTCTAGATTATACCCATCTCTTGCTTTCCTTCTTCTAATTTCTCTTCTTACTGCTGTTCTTCTTCTTCTACCTCCTGCTCTTCTGTTTCCTTCCTTCTATTCCTTCTTGTCTTAATTATATCTAGTCTCATTTTCAGCTCCAAAAATAATAATCATTCTAAGTAAATCTTTTTTCATCCGTTCCCTATTCACAGCCTTTTGCTATTAAAGTTTATTATTATCTAAAATTCATCTTTTACCATCTTAATAAATCTTCTCAATTTTCCAGTTACTATTTTGTACATTTCTTAGCTTAATTCCTAATATATGTGGGTATTACATTTTTTTTACTTAGTATACATTTCAAATCCAAAATAGATCCATATTTAAATCAGCATTTTAACTTTATAGTTTCAAATAAACCTTTTCATTTTACCACCTTGGAAAAACCTCTCAATTTCCCAATTACTATTTTATACATTTCTTAATTTAATTTTTAATTTAACATGGTTGATAACTTTTATATACACAATTCAAATCCACAATAATTCCATTTAATAATCAATATCTTAGATATATAAATCAAATAATTAAACATTAATATCTTTTTATTTATCATTTGTTTCTATATAAGTACATCTTAAAATAAAAATTTAATATAATTCACTTCATTTAAACCCCACCCACCTTTACCACTCCTATAACTACATAGTAACCTATACTTCTCCTGACAGATATTTCTTCCTCAAACACCTATATAAACCAGTTTTCCTTTGTTTTGATAAAAATCTCTGAACTCAGATTCTTCCTTTTAAACCACAATCTTATAATCTCTCTTCTCCCAACCCCTTTCCCCACTTTTTTCTGCTTAATAACATTTTTTTTTGTTTTGGATCTTCTTAACCTTCCTCTTCACTACAAAAGACAATTTTTCCACATCTAAGGCCCACAATATTAAAGTATATTTTTTCCTATTATCCTTGGAAGAATTGTTAAATTTCTCCATTTTTTTTTCTCTTTACAACATCATTTCTTTCTTTTTTAGTCTCTGATTTTTATTCTCTCTCTTCAATTTTCACTTTCTTCTGATTTGTCCTGCTATTTTTTCCATTTCTGGAACTCTCTCTAGGGCTTGTCTCTTTCTTTGTTGATCACAATATATCATCCATAACTTAAGTATTTCTTCCATGCCCACCAGGAACTTATTTTCAGCTAAATTCTGTTGTGTCTCATCTTTTGTTAACTCCATTTTGGTCAAGTATTTTCTTTCTTATAATATTAAATTCAACCTTTATAATCACAATTTTAATAGTCAAAATTCATAGTCCAAATGTTTATAAGTTTCATTTATAATCCAAATAGTTCAATCTTCAAATATCCAGATCTTTAAAGTTTTCCTTTTTTTTTAGTTTCAGCATCTCCATGATCTTGCCTTAATGGCACCAAGCATCCTTTCTTTCATCTGGTGAATAGGAGTCAAAGCGGTGAAACCAGAAGTGTTGGCCACTGCCTGACACATGCCCATGCTGCACCCCCTCTTCAGTCAGTCCTCCAGGCTGACCTAGGACCATTATCAGCCCCCAAATGAAGAAATAAAGAGCTACTGCAACCGGAGCCCAGGCTGCTTCACTCTGCTAGGCAATAATTGGAAACCGGAAGACAGAAAGATGTTTTCTTATCGCCAAATAAATTCAATAAAAATAAATGCTTAAAATATATCAGGTTTCTAAACTAAATGTCAGACCTGTCTCAGACAAACCATTTAGGAAAGCAGGCTCTCTACACCAATTGGTTGAAGTGAAAAGAATATCTACTAAATATGTTGGCTGAAGAAAGGTGAAGCAGAATCTAAAGATCCTGCTCACCCATACAACAAACCAAACTGAATGTTTCCCACCACTTCACATTGGCAGTTAAATCAGCATCACCACAATGTTGTGGGAAACTCTGGGTTGTTTAGGCTGCTGAAATTTCACACCTAGAGCAAGTGGCTTGAAGATGTCCAGTGTAACCAGTACGAACAGCTGTGGTCTTCTTCACATGTCAGCTCCTTATCCCCAATCACCACCATTTGATACACAGGTGTGGATTGTACCAAATGCTTCCCCCCTTCCTCTTTGATAGCAAAATGCCAGTAAGACACCAAGCCAAAGATGGAGATTCTGACATCAAGTATGTGATCTATTCATGCTTTCTTAGCAGTTTCGTATAAAGCCTAATGAAAGATAAAGCATTTATATTTGTATTTATGGTGAGGAGCAAAATAATAAAATATATAATCAAGTCATGATCCATCACTTCCTGAGGTTATTCATATTCCAACATATACTGGTTGAAGATGCTAACAAAATAAATTGTCCAAATCATTAGACAGCTTCCCTTCTCCTCCCCCCAATTTTTTTTACAAGACTTGCATTGTGCTAGTGCAGCAATAGCTTATTCTGAATACATCTATGCCAATGGATAGGAATTGTCAAACCTGATGAGATGAAGGAAGCAAGAACTGCCCAGATTTCAGTCAGGATCTTTAATGCTAGTCTAGGTTACAAACAGAATGTTGGAAACTATGAGAGGAACTTTCATCCTTCCTCTATAGCATGAGTGTCGAGCCTTGGCAATTTTAAGACCTGTAGACTTCAAGTCCCAGAATTCTTCAGCCAGCCATGCTAGCTGAGAAGTTGTGGAAGTTGAAGTCCATAAGTCTTAAAGTTCCCAAAGTTGGACATCTCTGCTTTATAGTGAGTTTATTAATGTGAAGCCTCTTTGAATAATCAGAAATACCTTTTCTTTGGTTTGTGGACTTCTGACTCTTCCTTTACCCTCCCCCCAATTTATTTTATCCCAACAATCTTTCCTCTTAAAAAAACCTAAAACTTAAAAAAAATGAAAAGGAAAACTACAAATAGAAACTCAAGAAGCAAAAGAAAAATTATATTTTATACTGTTCAAGTCCTTGATTTACCAATGAATAGATACTATAATATAAATAAATATCTCAGAATCTCTGCCATAGTAACGTATATTGTTGCATCTTTTAATTGATAGAAAATATTGCCTTTTCCAAAACACATAGATCACATATTTGCAACCACCATCATTTGACATCTGAAATAATGTCACTTTTCCAATGTCTTAATATAATTTTTTATCACGCTCTCATGTTCAATACAACCATAATTCCTGCTAAAGAGGCAAATTCCAAGGCTTTGGTATCTAATTGAAAATTAAATTAACATTTTCTCTCTTGATTATTCACATCTTCTCTCCTTTCCATTCCTTTCCCAGTTTCACCATAATTTCTTATAGGAAAGATTTTTTTTCCTGTCCGGTGATGTCCAATTCTCAGAGTGGCTGTACAGGTCCCTACAGTTTTATTGTCAACGTTTGTCAGAAGTAGTTTACCATTGCTCTTTCCTAGGGCAGAGAGAGAGAGACTTGGCCCAGAATCATTCAGTCGGTTTATGTCTAGGATGAGAGAATCATCCAGTTGGTTTATGTCTAGGGTGAGACTCATAGCTCCCAATTTCTAGCCTGGTGCTTTAACCATTACACCAAACTGGCTCTTATAGGAATGATAAATGGGAATCAGTTGTCACTGAACTTGAGGCTATGCCCAGCCCTCATTATTACTCTTTAAGAGGGGTTTTCTTGGTTACTTTGGCTGTTTTATTTAAAGTTTTTATTGTTCCATTTTAGCATTTTTCTAGAAGTTTAAATACATTTTGAATTGTATATGTTATATAGGCACACTTAGAAACCACTAAAATAATGAAATTGGCAATGTTATCATTTATAAGTAAACTAGTTAACAGGAAAATTTCTTCCTCCAGAAATATTATTAGGAATTAGCCAAAAGGGCGATCTTAGTTAACATGTAGCTACTCAATTTGGCCATTGTTCCATTACAGTGAAGATCCACTTTCTTGAACGCTTAGGTTATCTACAGCCATAACTCTCATTTTTTTTCCTTGGAGATGTCCAATCAGATGATGGTGTATCTTCTGTTGCAGTGAATATGGCTTCTGTAAAGAATTTTGGAACTTCTATTCTGCCTCAGCATCTTGGTAGGGGCTGCTTACAGAGTACCAGTCCAATTCTGGGTACGATATGAGGTCCTATGGAATCCAATTTGACTTTAGACCCATTTTTTAATGCATGCACTCCCCAGATTTTTCTGCCCAAATTTGAAGAACCTCAAAAGTGGATTCTTTACTCTATGACAGGAATATGAGAAAAGGTTATGATGGACAAGGCTTAGGAGCTCCCTAACAAAGACCCCCTCCCCTTCTGTAAACTTTCTGTTAGCAAGCCAATAGATTAAAAAAAAACCTCAGATGTATCTGAAACTTGCTGTCAAAGTAATTTTTAATCTTATTGATCTTGTTTAGTTCTATGACATTTTTAATTTTAAGGTTTTAAACCCAGTTTCATTATTTTATTGTCAGACACCTTGAGCTGCTTTGTTAATATAAAGTGTTCTCTGTTTAGGTCAGTACAATGTTCATGTCAGTTCACTGTGCTTGGATTTACAATGCATATCCTATCCTCTAAGAACTAATGTCCTGTAGCAACTCAATAAGCTTAACAACCCAGAAACTACTAAGTCTATATGTCTCACTCCACCTAATAGAGTAGAGCAATTCTTTTGAAGCCAGTTCATCTTGCCTAGTAATTTTTTTCTTTTTTTTAAGCAAAGAACAAACGATCCCTGTAATTCAACATTGCTTTTGTTCCATAAAGAGCCCTTGCTTTAGTACAATCTGGTGAATATTGTTCCATGCAACCAGGAATTGTCTTTGGTTAGCCTAAAAGGATTCAGTTGACTTCCCTAACACAGGAACTTTCAATTCTTCCAGGATAAAATGCCCATCATCCCAACCAGCTTGGCAAGTACGTTAAGGCAGATGATGAATAGTCAAGAATTTAGGTGCTTCTCGAAAATCCAAATAGTTTTTTCTCTTACTGCATGTGAAGAAAAAACTGGAAGTTTCATGAAAGCTATTTGTCTATCCTTTCAGGTAGGTGAAGGCAAGAAACAGACACTTTATTATTGTGGGGCACAATAACAGCATCTTGAACCCTGTTCAAGTTTCTCTCTGTCTCACTTTATACTAAGCAAAACTAAAGCAGGGTAATTTTGAGTTTCTTACACTTGTTTCAGTCTTTGGACTATATAATTCTGCAAGTCTATATTTTCTTCAAGTTCCTCCTTAATGGTCCTTTCAGCCCTTCACCAAAGCCATCTTTAAATTGCATCACAATATTAAAGATGCTTTGAAGTCCATCTAGTGCAGGGCCATATACTTGTGCAAATTTTCTGACTGCCGAATAATATAATAACAAGTGGAAGATTGGAGGTAGGAGCCAGTCATAGGGGATGAGGGAGAAGCCTGTGTGATCTGCTAGAATGTTCCAGGTTTGTGTGCATATCAAAATACTGTTAAGTTTATTTTAGTTAATGAAGCATTTTTCTTTTATAAAAAAGCATTTTTTTCCTAACATGATGGGAATAAAAAATTCAGTGGGGTGGTGAGAGGAGAGATGAGTGCAGAAGCTATTTCCTTATGACACAAATACCCAAAATTTCATGTCAATATTTTAGAGGGGTTTTACAGACTGAACCAAGAATTGGATGGAGACACATATGTAATGTTAGACCTTAAGTCCTATATTTCTGATTTTGAAGTCTACAAATCTAAACTTATATTGAATTTTGAAATTTAATATAAGGGGAATGGGTGACTGAGTTAGTTTTGATTCCCGATGACTACCTGGGTAAATCCTTGCAATTTTCTTGACAGCTTTTTCAAGATTGCCTTGCCATTGTTTTGGGGTTGAGAAAGAATGACTGGTTCACCTGACTTTGTGTCTAAGGCAAGACTTGTTGTCAAGGTTTCCTGATTTCAACTCAGGTGTTACACCAAACTGGCTGTAAGTCTGGCCCCAATCCCCTTAGGAAAGAATGATTCTTACTCCATGTTGTTTAGAGAAGGCACTTTTACTAAGAAGTCAAGTGCAACGTGGTGAAAACATGCTCAAAAGAACAGATTGAAATCAATCTCCTCCACCCCACATCCCTCCCTCATCAATCAGGTAAGCATCCAATGTTTTGGGAACCAGGTTGAGGCAGTTACTTCGCAATTTGAAAGTTCTGTACATTGTCCTTGAGATGTTGAAGATAATACTTCTCTGCATTCCATCAAAGGCCAGTACTCCCCCTTTATCTCCTCTGGCACCAACATATCTTCTTCCTTCCCAATCCACATCATGAATAAACATTTGATTTAGGTACCTCCAGCTTTGTTTTAAAAAAATATTATCCTGTTAAAATTTTGTTTCACTTTAGTGTCTCATGTTCTCACCCTGTATCTTTTCTCTATTAATTTTGCTATTTTAAAGTTTTTATAGTTTGTGTTAATCATGACCATCTTAGGCTTTAGAAAAGAACAATTCTCTTTTTCATATTTTCTTCCTTCCCACTCTTCTATTCTTGAATTTCCTTCTGTGATTTTTCGTTGTTGTTCAAAAGCTATAGAGAGCAAGCATGGTCTGCATATGTCTGCGGTACATTTGAAGAGTTTGAAATAAAGTTTCTTTGCCTTTGATCAGTCTGCAAATTTCCAAAACCATTCCTAGCTTTCAATATTCATGTTTGTCATATCTGATATATTTTGGAGGATGCCAAAAATAGTGAAAGAAAAATGAAGAGCAAATGAGAGAATGTCAAGATTCTTCTCATCATACTTCATGTGATTATATCCATGATAAGCATGCTTTCAGCCATAGGTTCTCATTGGCTCTTTATGCATCCATGGAGGCATCAAAAGAAAGTGTGTATATTTACCGCCGTGCTTTTGTTTATAAAAAGCTAAGCACAGAAGATAAGTTAAATTCCCATAGGACATACTGTAGATCTATAAGACAAAGAGGATATAGAGCCAACAAAGTAGGAAGCCTTAAAACCTCCAAGAGGTTGATGGAGGAAGAACATTAGAAATGAAAGTGGTGACTGGTAGATGAAATAGTTGGAATTTGGCAGTTTTACTGACTTCTTTGTTTTATTTCAAAGAAAGGATGGATTATCATCTGATCTTAGAATGGATGAGTGATTGGAAATCCTAAAAGTATTTAAGGTTGAGTCCCGAAAGATTAACTAAAAAAAGAAAAAAACACAGTGATGTATAAATTGCTAAGAAATTGAGAAAACACAGTGCAATATACCAGAAGACAGATGAAAGAAAGGTTGGACCCAGACCAGCTGCCATTTGACTGAGAGAAGAAAATGGTCAATTTTAAGTTAAATTATTTTTTTAAAAAACAAACAATCCCTAAAATACTATACTAAGCACTGTCTATATCAATCAGTCTTCAAACTCATATACAGTAGATACCCTGATGATAAGAGTCTAATGAGGCGATAGATAATGAGACAATAGCATTTGTGACAATAAACAATGTAATTTTTTCCCACCAGAGTTTCAATCCCTAAAACAAACTGGTTCTAGTTCAGTGATGATGTAATCATTAGGCAGAGGAAACACAAATCTGAGCAGCAGAATGGCCCATGTTATAAACATGAATAAAATAAAGAGGTTTATGGTGTCTGGATAAGCTATTATTCAATATTTTCAACAAAATTGCACTTCATTTCCTAATGTGTCTTCTCACTTTCTGTACTAGAATTAGGGAATACATTATGGACTGAGATGTCACGCTGTTAAACTGTTGTCAGCTGAACTAAGCATCTGTGATTCATTAGTCTATGTACACTGACACTGTGACGTCAGATTGTTTTGATATGTCATAGACCTTGTGATCTATAGCTTTACTACGCATGCTTATCTCTCTCACATTCCTTCCCTTCGCTTCTTCGAGAAGCCATCACAGGAGGAACCTCTCCTCCAGACTTCTAACAAAGATGTAGTCTTTTATCTAAGCCTCAACACTTTAGATTCTACCTAGCAAATAGGCAAGAGACATGCACAGCTTTTAATTAGCTCTGCATCTCAAGTGGACCTTTATTGCATCAATATTCCAGTCACAGAATTAGTCCTTTTCTTCCTTTTTTTCCTATGATTCCCCACTATGACTATTGAAGCTATGAGATTAACTAATAGTTAAAGTAGACATTGCTGAGACAGGATCATTTCTAATCATACAAGTGACTGCCACATGGGTATAAAGTAGAACAGCCGACAAGCACGGTGTGGGGAAAAGGTTTGGCTTTAGCAGATTGATCCATTTTTGTAATTTCTTCCCAGTCCCTTTACTCCACTAAACAGCTGCTTGAATAGGCTTCTTGCTGAATATATAATTCTGTTTTCATGCTTTGTACACTGTAAAGCTTTACTCCTATATAAATTTGTTTGCGATAAATTCCATTGAGCAGGCATGTATAAGAGTTTCAATATATACTTCTTTTCTCTGTTCCTCTTTGCGTAAAATGCGTCCTCCCCCCTAGCTATGTCAAAGATTAGAAATCAAGTGTGTCCTTTATCCATTGGGTAGCCTGTTTGTAAGAGAATCTTTAGTGCTTCTACATGAGTTATTTTATTTTCATATTTAACCCTTACATTGCAATGAAGTATTTAGGTCAGAAGTAGGTGCTTCACAGCAGGAACAAAGCAGATTCTTCCTTAATGTTCACCCACTGAAGCACAACAGATACCTGAATAGAAGAAGCATAAATTCAGCCACTAGAGGAATTCAGTCTTTGGGAACATTGACAGAAAATTGTTTTTACTTCTCAAATTTTATTTTGCTACTTTTTGGATTTATATCCCAGAATGCTATCCCAGAATATCAGGGCTTTGGAGGTCAGCGGGGGAGGGAGGTCACAGGAGGGTGAGGCATTGAAGATCCCAGTGGTGGGGGGAAAGGGTAGATATAGCGGGGGCCGGGGGCCAAATCGAGTTAGGGGCACGCGCCCTCGCTGTATCCAAGCGTTGGCGCG